>MU155552.1:0-23333 GCA_015484465.1 Pholiota conissans
TCGCACTGCCTTTGAAACACCGTACTGTTACTGTTTAGCGGGTGAAGCTAATGATAATATATTCCTTTGATAATTTATTCCTTAGACCTTTGATCATTTATTCCCTTTTATTTGTTTTTGTGCGACTTTGGGTTTTAAACTGTCTCCCAGCTTAATGGTTACGCCTCCCGTGGTTTAGAGTACATGTCCATTTACCATTGTCACAGCCCTCCGTCTTCCATTCCAGCCAAAGGGAACTTCGAAGATCCTCGACGAAGCTCGTATGTCAGGATTCACATACGATCGCTCGTTTCCAAGACTCCAGAGAGTTAAAATGACTTATTTTTAGCTCAATTCAGCCGCAGCCAAAATCAGGCCCTGTCACCGCACGAAACAGTTCGAGCACCGCAAGCGACTGCCGTCAGACAGAGTTACGGAACTGATCGTGTCACGATCAGTGTCTTGCTCGCTACGCAACCTTTTCTTCCTCGGGTTCGAACCCTCGTCGTCACTTGGAGGACCGCGTCTTTTTGCACCTGGTTTCGGAGGCCTGCAAACGATTACTGTCCCCTTATGAGAGTGCATTGTTTGTGGGAAAAGACAATGCTCACTACCTGATGAAGTTGACTCAACTGAGAGTGAACGGGTAGACCTTTTCGTGGCTGTTACAGAAGATGCAGTGGCAGGGTCTGAATCAGTCCTGCATCTCTTTTGTTTGTCAAGTGAATTGGGCTTCAAAAGTTCCAGTGAGGATGCAGTTGCTGTTCAAATAGAATTTCAGTTGGAATACACGGAATAGTTGAGCTGTAGCGGAGTAGACGCATTATGTTGAACAAATGCAAGGCCTCTATCAATCTTATGCTCACTCCCAATGACCAGCCCGTGTGCAATTAAACGAAGAACCACAAAGATATTCTCTTTGGAAAGAGAATGTTGAGGCAAGATGGGTTTCTACCCCCTATAGTCTTTGATTTGACCCCTCTTTTATAACTACTGAGTTGACCCAATATTAAAGTACTGAGTTGCCCCTTAATTTAAGTACTGAGTTGACCCTGTTATTTAATGTACTGAAGTAACCTTGCTTTTAAACTACTGATCTAACTAAAATGTATCTACTAATATGCCCCAGATTTACATCTACTGAGTTGACACTGCTTTCTCGTATATAAACTACTGAGATAACCCTGTTTTTTATTGTGCTGAGTTAACCCTCACTTTCTCTTGTACAAGTACTGAGTTAACCCTTAATATATCACTTGAATACTATTGATTTAACCCCCATTTTTCCATTGTACAAGTACTGAGATAACCCTGTATATAATGCTTTAAAACTACTGAGTTGACCCTAATTATTCCTTAGTATAAGTACTGAGTTGACTCTGATTACTCCTCAGTACAAGTACTGAGTTGACCCTAATTATTCCTTAGTACAAGTACTGAGTTGACCCTAATTATTCCTTAGTACAAGTACTGAGTTGACCCTGATTATTTCTTTGTATAAGTACTGATCTACCCCCCATTATTAAGTCCTGACTTGACCCTGCTTTTCAAAATTTCCTAATTTGGACATCTCTGTCCGGTCAGCACTTGAGATCAGCCAATTGGCTAAGTTTCCAAGAGCGTCCGATTAGGGAGTCCTCCATAATAATACTCTAAGGTTATATTATTGAGTTATACAAAATAATATAAGCTTAATGACTTACTTCACCAGAAGTTGCCACTGGTAAGTCATCCATTTTGGCCCAGTCAAGCATAGAAAGTTGTGTAGAAAAAAATGAATAAGTATCGGGAACAACCAATGTTGCCCCTGATATTCCTGTGTTGATTGAGTTGAGTACTTCCACAATACCACTGATTTCATCCTGCCGGAGCATATATTCCTGAGCATCCCAGTGTGAATAGTCCAGATCAAGCATTTGCTGCTCATCAAGATTAAGGCTCTGGAATTTTTTGTAAGCTAGATATCTTTTAAATTTTAATGTTTACCTTTGCATTGTCATCTGAAATAAATTTTTTTTGTGAGGATTTTGTTGGAGAAAAGTTGATTGGCTTAGTTGGTGAATTTGGTCAAGATAAGAGAGCAGGTAAAAGAGAATTATGAGGTTTGGGCTTAGGTCCTTTTTTCTGACTAAACTGGATAGGAGTGCAAGATGGACAAAGAGGTGTAACCACTGCAGGCCTGCCTGGTGTGACACCATAACCTAAAATTATATAAATAGATTATTTATCTTTGAATAAGTAATAAAACATACCTTTTTGTGGAGTTTTAATATTAAGATCTTCATCTCTGTCAGAAATAGAAGATGGAGCACTAGATACAGACTCAGAATCAGAATTCTTTTCTAATTTTAAAAGAATCTTATCCAAGTCTCTGGATACAGCAGCATCAGAAATAGCTTGATGAGGTGTCTGGCTGGTGCAGATTTGAGAAAATCTGAAGTCTGGTTCTTTCCTTTTGGGCCTTTATGAATAGTTTCCAGTTCTCAAATTTATTATTAATAAGGTTAATCTTGAGATAAACCATGTAAACATACCAATATAGTCCATCACAGATCCATGAGCAATCTGAAGCCTAGCAGCCCTGATATGCACACAAGCCTTGCCTGTCTGATCAAATGCAGAGCAACTGCAAGCAAGAGAACCATCTTTTTCTTCAGTTACAATAGCAAATTGGATGTCTAGTTGCTTTGGTGGCATGGTAAGGCAGAATAAGCAAAGGCTAGTGGTGGTAAGTGGTTAAGATGTAGCTTATCTTCAATTAATCTAATTTGATCAAAGGCCAGTTTCCTAATATAGTAAGTCAAAAGCAGGGTCAACCCAGTACTTTGAAACCTAGGTCAACTCAGTACTTTGGCATAATAAAAACCCAGGTTAACTCAGTACTTTGGTATACTAAAATCCAGGTTAAATTAGTACTTTTCTATTTGAAAAACCCAGGTTAACTTAGTACTTCTAAACCTAGGTCAAATCAGTACTTTTCTATATGAAAAATCAAGATCAACTTAGTACTTCAAAACCCAGCTCAAATCAGTACTTTTCTATTTGAAAAACCCAGGTTAACTTAGTACTTCAAAACTCAGGTTAACTCAGTAGTTTGATATATCAAAACCTAGGCTAACCCAGTAGTTGAATTTCCATGGTCAAATCAGTACTTAGAAAATGTCAAGTCAGTACTTAGAAAAGAGGGATAGATCAGGAGTTTTAAAAGCTGGGTCAACTTAGTACATTAGCAGCCAGTCAGATAAGTACTTTGAAAATAGGTCAAATCAGTACTTGATATCCCTAAAAGGGGGGTCAACTCAGTACATTTGGGGCCTGCCAAGTCAGTACTTAGCAAACCCAGGTCAAGTCAAAGACTATAGGGGGTAGAAACATATTTTGGAATGTTGAGGCTCAAACATCTTCATAATCTGTAGGTAAAATTATCAGTGATGTTATATGCAAATGTAAACTGAAGATGTTGACTTTATCTAAAAGGTGTCTTTTGACATGTGGGTGCCATCCCAGTAGCCACCCTTTTGTTTCGGGAATGTCGAAAGTCATTCGTCTGAAAGTGCTCCAATGTTCATCCTGGACAGAGAAGTCGTGCAGAATATCTGCATAGCAATGACTCTCATCATCCGTTAAAGTGGAGGAATGTAGCGAGAGGTCTCGCTGCAGCATGGTAAATGGGAAAGAAGGTTACGGATTGCATTCAAATTATCTCCTTTTTATAATTTTGTCTTACATAATTGGTTGTATCTGGATTAAAAAAATATTGCGGTGGCAAGCAAGCTCTATCCTTGTGTTCAGTAACTTGTGACCAGAATATATTTGATATACCGGGTGCCCAGATTTTGTGAATGGGAATATTCCTCATTGGGGATGTCTTTCCTAATGGGTATTGACGAGGTCCTTCCTTATATGTCTATGTTAAATTTCCACGACCTCCCACCCTCGAGCTCGCCTCAAACATCCACTGTTGAAGGTGATTCGTGTTCCCTTTAAAAACATTGATGTGTGAACACGGTTCACGGCAGTTTCCGAAAGGAACATGAGCCTGTTTGATGAATGTTTCCAAAATACATGCGTGTTTCTTTTGTGAACAGCTGCAAAGCCTGTTCAAAAGTCGCTGTTTCCCAAAGAAACATTAATCACCCCCAGCAGTGATCCGAGATTCATAGTTTCGTTCCTAACTATGTAACACCTCAAAAAAAAACACGTTAACGGTCGTTGGTTCTCTTGATTAAGAGGGAATGAAAATATATGTTAGAAATCTGGCTGCTTTCACGAAAAAGTAATATCCATGGCAAAAATGCATTCCATGTTCACAGAAATCCTACGAAACATACGTTTCTCCATGTTCTAGCCATTCCAGTGCTAGTCTCGCTCGACTAACAACCTCCCTATCATCCTCAAGAACCAAATGCGACGACGCCGAGGGCGTACGCCCCGCACCGAGCGCAGCATGCATCACACCCCCACTCCCACTCCACGTTCCAGGCGCCCATGTCCCCGACCCCGAATGCGCATGCACTCCTGCTTGATGCGCACCCCATGCCCCTGGACTCCAAGCCCCACCTCCAGCCGCAGCCGCACCAGCCCCAGAGCCGCGAGACGAGGGACTGAGCCCCATCCCACTCGCGCCAGTACTTCCAGCACCCGAACTAACAGGTGCCGGCCCATGCCCGCTCCATTCTGACAACCGCTTTAGGGTATTCACAATCCCCGCTTCTTGCATCTCGCGCCTTCTTCGCGGATTACGTTGCGCGAGCGTCAACACCGCCGAGACGCACGGGCGCCTAACAGCCGGAGGACCCTCCGCGAGACACGAGGCAAGCGCGCTAAGGATGCCTGGGGCGCCAAGGATGCTATCTTGTTGCGCTCCTGTGCCATTCGTCAGGTTCGCCAGGGCGTACGCAGCTTGGAGGACGACATCAGTTGAAGACGAGCTAAGCCCATGCAGGAGACGCGTGAGTACAGCTGGGCCTAGCTCGCGGAAAATCATGGCGATGCCGTCTTCGTTCTCGGCGAGATTGCGGAGCAGGTTGAAAGCTTGTTCTTTGAACGCTTCGTCGGGATCGTCTAGGAAGCTGAAGAGGATGTCAAACTAAAACTCACTAGATTTTGTGGGTAGACATACTTATCCAGCTCTGCCCATCCAATATGGCTCATCACATCGCGCTTTGTCTCGGAGCTCGCCTTCCGCACGAGGTTCTTCACCGCCCATAGCGCGCTTAACCTTAATGGTCCGTCACTCGTCTCCCGTAAAATATACACCAGCCTTGGCATGAGTCCTTCTTCCAAATAGATCTACAAATAAAGATTCCGTCAATGAAATCCCGAAAACCTAAATCATATATAACTCACTGGTCGCAAAGGCGAAAAGTCATTCACAATATTACATACCGCCGAAAGCGCCGCACCAAGCACCCGACGATCCTCGCCCAATTCGCTGTCTTTCACCCCACTCACATCCATCGCATCGCATTCCTTCCCTCTCGCCGTATTCGTACCAGACAACCCCATCGACCCCGCCACGGCGCCCCCAAATCGTCCTCCAAGCGGGCGTCCGAGGACGACTCTCAGCACATCCATGCCCAAACCTGAGTCAACTATACTCGTCCGAAGGACGCTGACGCTGCGCGCCATAGCGCGAACACATTGGGCAGCCGCGTATCGAGTGCCAGTGTGTTGCGTGGCACGGAGGGCGCGTGCAAGGCAAGGGAGAAGAGAGGGCGGTGGGGATGCGATACGACGTCGGGCATCGTCTGAGGCTAGGGCAAGGGAAGCGAGAGCGGTGAGAGAGGCCTGTGTCGAGATCGTTAATCACCAGTAGTAAGAGTAGACGTATAGAAAAAAGTTGAAAAACTTACCTCTCGAAGATTCTGGAGCGCCTCGGATTCGCCTTCTTCCCATTCAGGTGGTGCTGGTTCTTGAGGGCTGATCTCTTGAATGAGAGCGCCTAGTACATCGAGACAACCACGATCAAAAGCAGCGTGGCACAGCTGCGCGTCGTCCGCAACCAGATAATCTAAAGAAACGTATTAGATACACGAATCGGACACAGATGGGAGAACTTGCGTAACACAAAACATGCCTTGGTGCGTACTTGCGCGCTCTCGCCAGAAGTGGTGCCCAAAATTCGATTCACAACTCCCAACACCGTCCGCACACCCACTTCTTCGACCGGCAATCCCCCAGCACCACCGTTTCCGCCGGTGGTCCCAGAAGTAGAACTTCGTCCACTTGTACTCGACCCCGCTGCTGCTCCAGGAGACCCAATCCCAGACCGACCCGTCGACGATGAATGGCCTAGACTCAGCGAATGGCTATGCCCATGCCCATGCCCGTGTGAATGACTGGATGAGGACGCATGTGCGTGTGCGTGGGGGAAGTGCGGTGGAGGGGGCGGTGGAGGAGCGGGGGGCAGAGCGCGCAAGGTATGCGTCACACTGGTATACATGCATCAGTTTCATAGATACCGTCAATAGCAACAATGCATCAAATCATGCGGCTTCCATGGAATCATGCAAGTGGTCTTATGCGAAAAAACGAAGGAGAAAAAACGCACCATAAACATGCGGCAATCTGAACGTCTGAAGAACGGCTCTTCGTAAACCCTAATATCGTGGTCATCGGCAGGAAATCTAGAGAACAAGGATTAGATATTGAGTCGATAAAATAAATGGTTGGTTTTATAAGAAGATAGAGGCCAGCGCAAGATCAATGAAAGGCGAAGACCAAAGAGTAATATCGTTGAAGTAGAACAATGGATATACGAAAAGGGAGAGACCCACCTTTCTCTGCCCTGCCTAAATGTCCTGCGAGTACCGGGTTTTCTTTTACTAGCGCTGCAAGCGCATTCAAGACAGATTCGATAAGCTATATATCACATTAGTAGAATAAACAAAATCGATAGAAGAGAATAAACCTTGACATCCTTCGACCCATTCAAAAGCGCAAGTAGCCATCGAACAACGATCGGCACGCCACCCGTCCCCGGAATAGCAGTCTTCTCCCAGCCCCTTTTACTGCGCGGTGGTACAGTAGCACCGCTTGCGGATGTCGGTGAAGTAGGAGAAAACGCTGCCGAAGCAGCCCGAGTTGCAGGAGGCACCCAGGACGTAACGAGCGAAAGGTGTGCCGGGGTACGCAGAGTTAATCCAAGAAGTTGTGCGACAGCCGTCGCAGTCAATATTGCGTGTGCGGATGGTTGCTTGGGTGGATTCGGGAGAACTAAGAAAGGGAGATAAACATCCAGCGCCTCCATCTACCCAACCATGGCATCAGTACACGGGAACAACGATGACTCTGAGGGACTCACGGACACGAACACATCAATACTGCTCCTCGCTTCTTCTAACAGATCCCTCGACGGCTGTTTCAGGAGACCCCACAGGGGTGGACCAACGACATCGGCTGTAGCAGCGGCGAGCGCACGCAGCGCACGAGCGAGTGCAGCACGAAGTTGGGCGTGAGATGTACCTTGATCAGACGACGGAAGGCGCGAGAGTGCGTAGAGAAGGGCACGAGGCGCTTGAGCCCTAAGCAAAACAAGAAGAGCGGCGTCCGACGCAGATAGTGATGCGATGACGACTGCAGATTCAATTACAAGGGCGTCGTGTGAGGTGTCAGGGTCGGCGGGACTGGACGGCGGAGGATTGACGGCGTCAACAAGGCTGGAAATGAAGAGATTGTCGGTGGAGAGAGCGGATTTTGCTTGTGGGTTGCCGATAATTGCGTTCTTGACCTGCTTGAGGCGGGCGACGGTGAGCGCCGTTATGGTCATCGTAAGAGCCAAGAGGCGCGTGTGGGAATTTGATGACGCCGCCTGAACCGAATGACCTTCAGCGCCTCGTGATATCATCAGATATGTGCTTGAATGGAATTTGAAATAGCGAAAACCCTCCAGTGATCACTAGTAAGATATGAAAGCGAATTAGCGGAAGATCAGATTATGCACTCTACCGGTATAGCAAGACATGATTTCTGCATGAAGCATAATGCATAAGTTTTGTCCAAATAAAGTCGAGCAGTTGCAACTTCACTACACACCGCCGAGCCTCATCTATGAGAATCATCGAGGTACTTGGACGGGAAAATAATACAGAGTGAAATCATTTCGAAAAACTCATTTTTTAGATGTAACTTCCTGATGAGTCAGAATAGATGCATATATGCACTTCGTTCTGGTAAGAGCAGCCCATCGAATGCATCAGGCAAACACCAGTGAAGTAACGAGACGTGTACTCACATTGAGTGGTTAATTGCAGCACTGATGCGATTACATGCGTCGTAATAGGGCTCACGATGCGTCCGTAGAGTGATATTCTGAATGACAATGGCAGCCAAAAGACCAAAGAAAGGACAGGGCATCGAGCGATGCAAAATGCTTGGATGCGCGCGAATTCAACTCTCGATAGTCAAGAAAAGATGTAATAAAGATACTGTCTTAGAAGTAGAACAAAAAGGATCAGCTTCATGGTGGAAGGAGAAAAGAGAGAGTTACTCGCAATCCCAGGGAGAGGAGGAAATAGTCGCGTGCCCGCAGTCCTTCACGCTGAGCTGAGGTTCGGATTATGTAAATACACTACCAAATTTTCGAAGAGATCGTCCCAAACCGACTCTATCACGCAGAGAAACTAGCGAATATTGTCCCGTGTACCTTATCTGTTTGTACTTAATTTACTCTCCTGCATTCCTTCCTTCATAATTCGTCCTTCAATAATCGACTTTGGGATGCTGAAGAGCTCGTAAGTTCTACGATTTTACAAGCCCCAAAAATTAACAGGTTTTGTAACCAGAGATCTTGCTTTTATGGGCGCTTGGATCGGAAATAGTGGCGTAGTAACTGGACAGACCACGCCAGGCGCAGGAAGGGTCCCATTCTGGAAATACTGTCGAACATACGCCAAGGTGCAGTTCGACCGTGTTGCGAACGAAGTATGCTAAAAAAAAAAAAGTCCTATTGAGTATTGTTCCAAGTATATATATGCGTAGAGAAAAATGTTTGACACCCACCCCGAGGGAATCTTGAGTCAACACAACGGCGCCTGGAAAGGCTTTGGCGGCCTTGATAGCTCTGGAGATCAGTGTTATGAGAGCAGTCATATTGAATAAAATTTCGAACTGCTCACCCAGCAAGCGGAGTAACAGGATCTGTGGGCATTGAAACATTTAGTAGTGGAATGGAATTAAATCAGAAGTAGGTAACTCACCAGCGGTGTTGCCTATAACCAATAGTGGGAAGCTTGTATTTCCCATTATCGGCCCTGATAGTGAGCATCAGAATCGATCACTGGGCGTAAAACAGTCTTGAATATGCTATACCTTTGAAATTATCTGTATGTATGCGCCATCCACTAATCGGAAGATTCAGGACACACGAAGAGAGACGATGACACCCACGTACGAGCAAATAGTACGAATCCCCATCCCCACCAAGACGTCAGAGAAGGTTGAAACATTACTGATTCTCTGCCTATATTTCATCAAGGCGGACGCATCGTCCGTGACTTCTTCCCCATCTCCACAGACAATCGCAGTGAACACTGGATCTGCAGGCGTTGGTGAGAGCTGGAATATAACGCTGCCGTTTCCGCGCTGTAAATCCGACAGCCCCTGAGCGACGGTGCTGAATAGGTCATATGGAAAGTAGAAGGACGTAAAAAGAGCATTCTTCAGCGCCGCACCATCGACAACTCCGTACGCGGAAAGGCTGGGTGAGTAGGCTACGGCTGGTTGAGCACGCAATTGGGCGTATATTTTGTCGAGGTTTATTGAAATAGCTTCTGGGCTGGTGTCATAAAAAGCACAAGCGTCTGGACCAGCCTTGTGGCATTCCGAGAAGAATAGGCCAAGCTCTTTGTCGGTATCGAGGAGCTCATTAGCCCCATCCGCTGGAAGATCTAAAGTGTTAATTCCATATCACATCCGCTGTTTGAAAAAATACCTACACTTATAATATCCTTCCATATCGACAACGCCTGCTCTTCGGATCAGTATGCCAACGTTTTTCAACGAATCATAGACTGTACTGACCATCAATAATGAGGCGCTCAACTTTATCCTGAAGCGAGCGTTTTGATTCAAAGACTGCATCTTCAATCATATTGAATAAACGTACCGGAAACATTGCGGCAAAAGTCGCACCAAGAACGGTCCCATATCTTGAGAAAAGGGTTAATGAACGAACCCATGAATGAGCATATGTAGAACGTACGATATTCCCCAGTACAGAAGCTTCTCTCTACCATAGACTTGGACAATATGGAGCATATCGCGCGCGACATTGTCCGTCGTCACATGCGGAAGTATCGCGCTACCATTGGCATCACGATCCTTTGCCAAATGTCCAAGGGTCTGAAAGTGTGCCCATTGTCCAGGAAGCGCATCAGGTGTCGCAGTAGGGTCTGTCACACGAGGTCCAAAGTCAAACGCGGCCGCTTCTGCGTCGGTCAAGAAGAACGAGTCGAAGATTCTAGGGGTTGTATTTGCGACGCCTGCACGAAATGGGCACGGTGCTGCTAGAGAGCATAAACGCAGACATACCACGGGGATCAAAGCTGACGATATCGAATTCGGGGCCAATGATGGTCGAGAGTTCAGCGCCTATCTGCACGATGGCATCTACGCCGCTGCCTCCTGGGCCACCGGGGTTATACAAGATGGGCCCTCGATAGGCAGCCGTCCCATTCAGAGATGATGGGATACGGCTTAGAGCCAGAACGAAGGATCCTAATTCAGGATTTGAATAATTCTTTGGAACCTGTCATGAATATGTAAGAATGACGAAAAGGGTCAATGTAGAAGAGAAAAAGATACATTTAAACGTGTGCATTGTATAGGGGGAGAAAAGCAATCAACCCAATTTAACGAGTCACTGGGAACGATCTAGTCGAGAAATACAAACGATGAGTTAATGGTCTGATCTATCCGAAGAATACTTACAGAACTCCAATTGAATGCGCTCTGCGACCACACATATAGTGGAAGGGAAAGAAGAAAGACTGTAAGCCTGAGTTGATAACTCATATCTCGAGGGATAGTGGCGCGGGTAGAGTAATCGATGGTGCACCTAAGGGTATGTTTTAACTTCAGAAAGTCGCTTGCTTAAATATGTTTTCTCCCTGCAAAGATGTCGTCCAATACGTGCGAAACAACTAGACCATTGAACGAGGAGCTACGACCGGATGCAATGTGTTGATATGTCGATAGGGATCAAGCTTCACTCGCTGGGCACGCGATCGATTGATAAAGATCCCATCCGAGCGTCCACTAACTTCGAGAAGACTGTTGTAGATAGATTCAATTTTCACTGCCAGAGGCAAAGCGCTTGAATGGGGAGCTCACCAACAAGGGACATCCATCGTAGTCAAATATCCACCAGACTTTCTTCCCGGCATACATTCGAGTAACGCGGTACGCAGGATTTGTTTAGGCGCGCAGCAAATGTATTGGCCGATAGGCGACTACAGAACCAGTACTGCGCTGGGGAAATGCGCAGGCTTTGGGGTGAAAAGCTAGCAAAGGCGAAGTTTCAAAACCCTTACTCTATTCGCCGTTATTCACCGGTAGGCATGCATCGCGACAGAGTACCGTCACTTGTGCATGCGGACTGCGCAGAAACGTGTGTACACCTCTTCAAGATTCTCCATAGTATTCGCCTGATTGGGCAGCGTGCAGTAATCGTTGAATAGTAAATCTTCCAATGTGAGACGAAGAGTGAGGTAGCGAGAATATGCCGTGTCTATGAAAGCCTGTTCTGAATCAGAATCAAGCGGAGAAGATATTTAAGGCTATGAAGACATACAGAATCGACGCTCAAGTTATAGATGCACGGCGCCACTCAGGTGCAACCTGGGTTGCCAACTTTGCCTTCCTTCGATTGGGTTCCTTCGATTTCGAGCACCGACTCCCGGCTGCCGATTCTTGACCCACTTGTTCTAGCGGGCCATCGCTTCGCGTGGCAATACTCGGCCTTTAGATTTTATTGCTTATCGATGTACAACACCAACAGGGAGGCAAAGGAAAATCAAAGGTAATGCAACCTCTGAGAATGGTGGGCGCAGAACATCAATGTGTACTATACACCCATCTACATCCAGCTCTTCCACAATGACCATAGCACATAATCATCAAGTCAATAATAATGTGTCTATTCGACGCGGCTTGACAGGTTGTTCGAGATGGGCGATTGAAGGTGATGATTTTCACAACTTCAAAAATAAAGAAAAAGAACAGACAAGAGGAATGGGAAAACAGCATAATTTAAATCAATAGATGCACCTGAAACATGATTTGGACAATGGGGGATCTCTCAAACCACTGCAGAGCCAGCATCAGTAAGTACTGGCACACACACACAGAGGCTGTAGGTACACACCTGAACATTGTCTTGAAGTTGAATGAACAATGGACGTGGTGGGAGAGAGTGGCCGCGAGACTCAAGCGAGACAAACGATGGCTAATGACAAACCATCGGTTAAAATGCATAAGGTCTGCGGGAGACAAAAATAATGATGTACTGACGAGATGATGGCGCCTGAAGGAAGGTAGAATGTTCAACAGGAGAGCAAGAATGGAGACAATAAGGAATTCGCTGAAGCCACGACAGTTGAGTACATGAGAATCAAAAGCGACCACAAGATGCCATCCCTCTACGAAGCATGTGTAGTGTCCTAGGTACAAAGATCTAAGGCGCACTGTTGGAGACAGTAGCAAACCGTAAGCAATTCCGCAGGATTGAAGAATAATTCACATACCTCAGAAGGCATCCAACACCGCGATGGTTGAGTGCACGAGAATAAAAGCGGATGATGGAAGTGGAGGAAGTGGAGAAAGGGATTTACAATAAAGAGCAGCATGAATGGGATGGGCCAAGCATTTCAGACCCGAGCCGAAGCCATACGTACCCGTAGGCGGGGGTTGTGGGTACACTGCCAGCCCAAAGTTTGCGTCTCCAAACCAAAAAAACAATACAAATGTACTGCTTTGTCGTAGTGCAGACGGTACTTCGGTTTCGCATGAACGTTCGTACAATACCATCCGTGTCAGTGATGTGGTAGTGGATGCGCCTGACGTCCCCATTCTGGTCGTTCCTGTTCTATTTCTGCACAACTTCATGCTTATTTCGAGACTCATTTCATACTGTGCCCACTCAATGAGTGTGCACTTGTCCTCGGGGCGCCGTTGCAGTCGCGATGACGATGGGGAGCAGTATACGCATCGCGCAAGGATGAGGTGCATGGGCAGGAAGGATGGTGCGAGCAGTATATGTTGAGGTAATGTCAAACATGCAATGACTTGGACGTCGCATTCTCGATGCTGCGCTTTTCACAGAGTAGCAGAGAGGGAGGAGCGGGCTGGCACGAAGAGCAAGTAGGTGGACTCACCTCATCGTGATGACGTGGCTACGTGGACGGAAGCGCTGTGCATATCCATTGCCCAAACTAGGATGGCGGAGGCAGCGCAATTCGTGGTGGTGGCGGAGATGCCTGTCGTCAGTCGGGACGGCCTGTATTGGGGAGCGAATGTAAGCATGCGTTGCAGAATGGTGGACGCAGGGGGCGCACCTAGAGGGTCTCCTGCTGCGGGGTCTCCCCTTCTGTTCTACACTCCTCTGTTCGTTATCGTAGTGTGAGAAGCCCACCTTTCTGTCAAAAGGGAGGGGATGGTGGTGGAAGCTGGTGGTCAGATAGAAAGCCAATTGTGCGACGCATTTGATTGCTCGGCCCGTCGCGCCGGCAGACGCGAGCGGAGAGCACTGGCCTGTAGGTACTTTAATATGTAAAATATATTTTCAGCATTTTCTTTATGCATGAGTGCTTAGCGCTTAGCGCTAATGAGCTATGTACTGTCACAGTGAGTGTACCATAAATAAGCTTCGCAGGGCCGCTTGTGCGGCAGAGCCCACTACTCCCGCATAACGACATACAATTTCTTAACTTACTAGTGCTTGAACAATCTAATCGAGTGTGTGATTTCACGTTTCTCGCGAACGAGCGCAGAAGACATGGACCTTGGTCGCGGACATCTGACATTATATCATTGGAAAAATGGTCTACTTGGTTACCTCTCCGAATACGAACAGTACGATGAATGATACGCTCGGATACGGAAACTTCGTCAACAGCGAGGGATATATCAAGGTTTAGATTATGGATCCTCGTAACTTCTGTCTTTTCATAGATTTCAAAAGTTATGGCGGCTATAGATGGTCGCTCTTCGGCCACATTGAAGATTGTGTGTGGTACTTACCTTTGATTATGATTTATCTTCGTATATGCTCTACATAAGTAGTTGCTCAGACGAAATACATGTGATGAGTGCAATTCTTGGCAAAGAAACGATGTGAGGCAGAAATGCTGAGGTTCGGATTAAATACACTACCAAATTTTCGAAGAGATCGTCCCAAATCGACTCTATCATGCAGAGAAACTAGCGAATATTGTCCTGTGTACCTTATCTATTTGCACTAAATTTACGCTCCTGCATTCCGTCCTTCATAATCCGTCCTTCAATAACCGACTTTGGCATGCTGAAGAGCTCGTAAGCTCTACGATTTTACAAGCCCCAAAAATTAACAGGTTTTGTAACCAGAGATCTTGCTTTTATGGACGCTTGGATCGGAAATAGTGGCGTAGTAACTGGACAGACCACGCCAGGCGCAGGAAGGGTCCCATTCTGGAAATACTGTCGAACATACGCCAAGGTGCAGTTCGACCGAGTTGCGAACGAAGTATGCTAAAAAAAAGTCCTATTGAGTATTGCTCCAAGTATATATATGCGTAGAGAAAAATGTTTGACACCCACCCCGAGGGAATCTTGAGTCAACACAACGGCGCCTGGAAAGGCTTTAGCGGCCTTGATAGCTCTGGAGACCAGTGTTATGAGAACAGCTATATTGAATAAAGTTTCGAACCACTCACCCAGCAAGCGGAGTAACAGGATCTGTGGTCATACAAACATTTAGTAGTGGAATGGAATTAAATCAGAAGTAGGTAACTCACCAGCGGTGTTGCCTATAACCAATAGTGGGAAGCTTGTATTTCCCATTATCGGCCCTGATAGTGAGCATCAGAATCGTTCACTGGACGTAAAACAATCTTGTATATGCTATACCTTTAAAATTATCTGTATGTATGCGCCATCCACTAATCGGAAGATTCAGAAAATACGAACAGAAATGATGACACCCACGTACGAGCAAAGAGTACGAATCCCCACGACGACGTCAGAGAAGCTTGAGACGTTACTGATTCTCTGCCTATACTCCATCAAGGCGGACGCATCGTCCGTGACTTCTTCCCCATCTCCACAGACAATCGCAGTGAACACGGGATCGGCATGTGGTGACGACAGCTGCAATATAACGCTGCCGTTTCCGTGCTGCAAATCAGAAAGTCCCTGAGCCAGGGTACCGAATAGGTCGTATGCAAAATAGAAGGATGAGAAAATAGCATTCTTCAGCGTCGCGGCATCGACGACTCCGTACGCGGGGAGGCTGGGTGAGTAGGCTACGGCTGGTTGAACACGCAATTGGGCGTATATTTTGTCGAGGTTTATTGAAATAGCTTCAGGGCTGGTGTCATAAAAAGCACAAGCGTCTGGACCGGCCTTATGGCATTCCGAGAAGAACAGGCCAAGCTCTTTGTCGGTATCGAGGACTTCATTAGCCCAGTCCGCTGGAAGATTTATGGCATTAATTCCGTATCACGTTCGTTGCTCAAAAGAATACATACTCTTATAATATCCCTCCATATCCACAACGCCTGGTCTTCGCATCAGTATGCGAAAGATTTTCAGCGAACAGTTAAACGTACCATCAATAATGAGGCGCTCTACTTTATCCTGAAGCCAGAGTTAGCATTAGTGACTCAATCTTGTATTACGCTGAATAAAATTACCGGAAACATTGCGGCGAAAGTCGCACCAAGAACGCTCCCATATCTTGAGAAAAGGATTAACGAACGAATCCATGAATGAGTAATATGTAGGACATACGATATTCCCCAGTATAGAAGCTTCTCTCTGCCATGGGATTGGACAATATGGAGCATATCGTGCGCGACATTGTCTGTCGTCACATACGGAAGTATCGCGCTACCATTGGCATCACGATCCTTTGCCAAATGTCCAAGGGTCTGAAAATGTGCCCATTGTCCAGGAAGCGCATCAGGTGTCGCAGTAGGGTCCGTCGCACGAGGACCAACGTCAAACGCGGCCGCTTCTGCTTCAGTCAAGAAGAACGAGTCGAAGATTCTAGGGGTTGTATTTGCAACGCCTGCACGAAATGGGCACGGTGCTGCTAGAGAGCATAAAAGCAGACATACCACGGGGATCAAAGCTGACGATATCGAATTCGGGGCCAATAATGGTCGAGAGCTCAGCGCCCATCTGCACGATGGCATCTACGCCGCTGCCTCCTGGGCCACCGGGGTTAAACAAGACGGGCCCTCGATAGGCAGCCGTCCCGTTGAGAGATGATGGGATACGGCTTAGAGCCAGAACGAAGGATCCTAATTCAGGGTTTGAATAATTCTTTGGAACCTGTCATGAATATGTAAGAATGACGAAAAGGATCAATGTAGAAGAGAAAAAGATACATTTAAACGTGTGCATTGTATAGGGGGAGAAAAGCAATCAACCCAATTTAACGAGTCACTGGGAACAATCTAGTCGAGAAATACAAGCAATGAGCTCAGGGCTTGATCAATCCGAAGAATACTTACAGAACTCCAGTTGAATGCGCTCTGCGACCGCACGTAAAGTGGAAGGGCAAAAAGAAGGACTGTAAGCCTGAGTAGATAGTTCATATCTCGTACGGTAGTGGCGCGGGTAGAGTAATCGATGGTGGAACTGAGGATATGTTTTAACTTCAGACAGTCGCTGGCTTAAATATGTTTTCTACGCGCAAAAATGTCGTCCAATACGTGCGAAACAATCAGACCGTTGAACGAGGAGCTACGGCCAGATTCTGTGTCGATATGTAGATAGAGATCAAGTCCAACTCGCTGGGCACGCGATTGATAAAGATCCTATCCGAGCACCCACTAACTTCACGAAGTCTATTTTAGATAGATTCAATTCCCACCGCCGCAGAGGAAGACCGCTTGAATGTGGTGCTCACTAAAGAGGGACATCCATCGTAGTCAAATATCCACCAGACTTTCTTCCCGGCATACATTCGGGTAACGCGGTACCCAGGGTTTGTTTCGGCGCGCAGCAAATGCATTAGCCGAAAGGCCAGTACTGCGCTGGGGAAATGCGCAGGCTTTGGGCGCGAAAAGCTAGCAAAGGCGAAGTTTCAAAACCGTCACTCTATTCGGTGTTGTTCACCGGTAGGCATGTATCGCGACAGAGTACCGTCACTTGCGCTTGCGGACTGCGCAGCAACGTGTGTACAGTTCGTCAAGATTCTTCATAGTATTCGCCTGATTGAGCAGCGTGCAGTAATCGTTGAATAGTAAGCGTAAGCTTTCCAATGTGAGACGAAGAGTGAGGTGGCAAGAATATGTCGTGTCTATGAAAGCCTATTCTGAATCAGGATCAAGCGGAGAAGATATGGAAGGCTATGAAGACATACAGAATCGACGCTCAAGTTATACTGTAGATGCACGGTGCCACTCAGGTGCAACCTGCCAATGCCTTCCTTCGATTTCGAGCACCGACTCCCGGCGACTGCCGGATTCGGAAATAACCGAGTCCTTTCGCCCTCCCGATTCTTGACCCCACCAGTCGATAACATCTGGGATTTGGAAAAACCGGCGGGGCGATCGGCGATCAGTCTGGCGGCATTCGCCGCCGTTGCACATGTGCGCTGGCGCGTCCACGCAGCTGGCAGGCCGCTGCACTCAAGCGACACCTGTCATCCACCCACGCGCTTCCATACCTTCTTGCAACTATCATTCACGAATTGATGCTCGCCAACTTGAAGGTATTTTGGCATCCCGCCATAATACGTTTGCACTCCATCACATACAGAGAAGTTGTGATGATACTTTGTATTGCATCCTAGTAGAGCACTTAGCTTTATCCTATGCCTATACACCATGGTTTGACAATGTATCGGGGCAGAAAAGATGAGCAGAATAGGCACGGCATGCTCCCATAGCAAGTGTGTATACAACCTCGCAAAATTTGGTCTTTTTCAAGGTTTTCCCTCGTTTAATACAATCTGCATTGGTACAGACTCCCTCGAGGGGATAGAGAGTTATAGAAGCTATTTACAATGACTTAGATATTGGACGACAATCAATAATGAGCCCATGTATTGTACTTAATTCTCTCTTCCACCGGAAGCACTCTTCATCGTCTTTCCCTGGCTTATCTTTCTGTGATTCCACCCATGCTTCCTCTCTTACAATCTCCCATAGGTCCTTCATAAGGTCCAGTGATATCGAAAGGGATTCAGCGAGAAATTCAGCGATGGCGGGAGGGAGGAAAGTCGGCGGGCATTCAGGAGCTTCGGATAACGGTTGTGGGATGGTGATATCGCGTTTAAGGCAGAAGATCAAGCTGAAAGCACAGAAAAGCTGCAAGGCGGTGATATTATTTAGCTCTGGATGCGCTGCCAACACTTGCAGAGTGTGGAACATGGCAGGGCGTAAAGATATATGAGCCTGACACGTTGGGCGGGGAGGCGCGTCGCACGCAAGTCTCGCCGGGTGGAAAATAGCCGCCGTTCCGCCGGTCATGATCGCCGGTTCACGACGCCGGTTTTTCCATTTCCCAGATGCCCTCCACCAGTCGAGTGCAGTCTTATTCTTAGAACAGGCGCTCATCTTCCTATGTCTTGATCTCCTACTCTTGAATGTCCGAAAATCCCATAATCCCATTTCCTAACCATTATGGATCAAGCTCTCAAGCTTTTTCTCTGCCACGTCACGCTGAACCGCTGGACCATGAAATCGCTGCAAAAGATCGATGGCATCCGAAGATCACAATATATCGGCTACTTGTTCTATCGCTTGGGATCGTGCTGGGAACGGTCAAGGCATGTATAACGTATAATGGAGAGGCCGTGATGTCTACCACGATGGAGTGGATTTCTGGGGTAGTGGTATCGTTGAGGTATGTGAGCATCAATGCGATGGATGAGTCTCAACTGCTTTCTGACCTTTCTTTCTCACAAGTCTCTATGTATTAGGCTGGTGCGACCTGGGCGAAGATACTCCTGCTCCAACATCTTTTCTTTTCTCTTATGATTGTCTTGAAATCGTGTGGGGACTCCTTGCGTTGCGCATCTATCCCCAAACCCAAGTATCGCTCTGACGAGCGTATTCACATGCTTTCGTCTTCACAGCGCCCTCCAGTCACTATTTATCGCATCCTCGTCTCTGCAACTGTCACTGTCTTAGGGCTGGCGAAGCTTACGTGTGCATATATGGGTATGAGCACAGCCGCTAGTGCCGTAGATTGGGTTTTTGCAGTTCTAGTCAGTACGAGGTAAGTCATAGCTTTCATTTCTTGTCAATCACGATCTAAACACCTACGATAGTCTATATCTACTCGGTCTATACGAGAACAATGCAAGTGGATCGCTCGCTTTCATCTTCAGGACAGATCATTCTGAACTTGTCGGTAGTATTCTATTGACGAGTAAGTATAATTCCATCCTTCGTAGACTTCGAAATTAATGAAGCCTTTTCAGCACTGTCTCTCATAGCCTACGGAACAGGCATCGCTGCCTGCACGTCCTGGTTTTTGTTCACGTTTCAACTATTGGTTGGATTCGAACAAATCATGATATCCATTGGTTCAACCCAGGATATGGGCCTTCCTGTCTTTTTCGGTAGCCTGTTCGATTATGCTGCGATTCTTTTGACAGGTGTTGTTCTCTTATTGCTAGCGATACCGGCAATCCCACTCTCCCTCTTCTTTATCTATCGAATTGGACTCCAACTCAGCCTGTTACGTCGAGCATCGCTCTTTATGGGCCGGAAATTCTGGGTGTGGTATAAAAGCTCTCCGCGCTCCTTTCATCCATTGGCAACTCGTATTCTGACATATGGTATGTTCTCCAGCTCATTCGCTCCTGCTTTCCTTCAGTTAAACTGACGCAAATAAGTGAAACTCTCAGGTCTTTTCTTCCTTCGGGTGTTCGCCTATCTCTTCTTCCATTCATTCGTACTCTCTTTCTTCGGCCTGTTTTGCACATTAGTGCTCGACTATATGCGCGCGTGCGTGGCCGTGCTTAGGGGTGCTGACGCCTCCAAACTTGACTCGATGAAGTCTACGATTGGATTAATTTCTTTCGGATTATGGCTATTGTGTATAATCTACTGTTGGTACTGAATTCACAGGTGGATCGGGTACAGAAATATGTTGGAATAAATTGTTTCCACCGTATGTTCCAATGCAATGCGAACTCTATATTACGATAGCTCTCGACAAAATTATTGTGTGGCTAGATTCTGCGAGGTACACGCTTGCGCTCCCTGGCTATAAAATTAAATCGACATCCCAGCTGGTAACTGCTACTCAATTGACATCTCCTTGAATTTTCTTATGAGTTCTGCCATGTCCGTATCTTGTTGAACCCGGTCCAGATACTCGTACATGGAACGGATAGCTTTCCTCGTCAAATATGGAACAAACAAGACCTTCCTCCCATGCGTGCGCATAAAGTCGACCAAATCTGGATGAAATGAAGCCCTTTCAAGGACTTCGGGTAGAAATTGGAGTCCATATGATGTGGAATCACGATCATAGTGCAGGCGAAGTGCAACTCCATAACGATATTTTTCCTCTCGTCGCTGTCTGAGAAACTGTATCCTGGTGTGTCTTTTTCTGCGAGGCATTCTTGGGGAAATTGAGTGTTTATGCGGTTGAATGTATGCCACATTACTCTGATGCTTCGATTTCTTTGGAGGCGACCATCTTCGTTTGGGCTTGCACCACCAGTTCAAAACAGCGTCAGTTGGACAGGCATTGCATAAATATTCCAAGATCCTCAATGCGGTTTGAGAGTATCTGTAACCATCCAGCCGAACTTCAGTGTGATTGGATAGCGTGTCGAGCACATATTTGAAGTGATTGAAAATTGTCCGATCCTCCGTATGAGGCAAAAACAGATATGTTGTATCGTCTTCCTGTTCGAGAGAATCCCGAGTAATTCGAAGCAAGGCCTCGTGAACAAGCCAGGGTGCACGACATCCCTTGGGTCTCAACAAATCCAGCTGCGAAAGCACAAGATATGATACCACTGCAGGGTCATTGTAGTATCGCGATATTTCGTACTTGAATACAGGTTCGAAGGCAGTTAGGTGCATTTCATATAAATTGGTGAAGCATTCCTTATTGGCAGTTGAACCATCGCTGGCTTGATTATGCAAATTGGCCGCATCTAACTTGGAAAGAATAAGCAAAACTCTAACTTTAATAGAACGCTCAGGACATACCAATGCTTCCAGGATGTGAAAAACGACATATGGACGTTCTGCTTCATAATCAGCGGCTACCCTCACGGCGTCACTTGAAGCCCAGACATTCCATATGTGCGGTAGTGATAGATTTCTCAATCCAGATTCAGCAGCCTTCGCCCATGGTAAGTTCTTGATAAGTCGTGATATGATTTCCCCCATTTCAACGAGCGGAGGCAAATATTGAAAGTTGGGACTGACAATTGAAGGTGGATTCATCAGTTTTTTCACCACAATTGATAGTAATTCCTGCTTGACATTCAATGTGTCGATACAAAATTGGGCAGAGCGTGAGGCGTCAACAAGGAAGTCGACAAGTGATTTGTGGGAGAGGGTGATTTCGTCGCTTGTGTAAGAAAGGATAGAGACCATTGGTGCGAGTATGATCTCCACATCATCTTGTTCCAGGTCAAGAAGGAATTCGATAACGTTCTTTTTAGGAACTTCATTGATTACCAACCAAAGAACCAAACTAACTGTTGTCCATTCCGTACAGGTCTTCAAGATGTGCATATACAGTGAATCAAGTTCAGAAAAGGGGCCAACACCGGATGCGGGACGAACACCCATGACAATTTCTAAGCGACGGGAGGGTCGATCCTCAGGCGAAGAGATGTATTTGATGACTACCGAGGCGTATATGAAGATTCCCGATGATTTTTGCACGAGCTCTTCAACATCAGATGCTTGCGGCCAGGAATCTGGAATTAGTTTACTGAGGGTGAGTATTTTTTATCACTGCAAACTTGTCCGTCAAATATAGACGAATATCTTCGTCAGATGAGGAAGTATAATTCAAGGCTACAGAGCGCCATAGTCCAAGAAGGGAAGTCGAATTGAATGTGAGCCCGATTTGCTGTTCGCAACGGCTAGCAATGAGAAATATGATAGGGAGTGTACGGGAACGCAGAACCCCTGCCAGTTCTTGCAGGATGTTACTCTGTATATTTGAATCGGCACATTCATCCAATCCATCAATGATGATGAGTCTTGCGCAAGATTCGGGGCACGCAAAAATACTGCAATCAGAGGCCATGAGATCAGTTAGAGGGTTTACGATGAGGGATTGGAGTTGGGCAGACACAGTTCTGGAAAAGATGAATGGATCGCGCTCAATGGCGCTCTCCAACATAGGTTTGAGTTTCGGAATCATAATAGCAGTCTGGCAAGCGAGGGTTGGTATAAGTGGTTTGAACGTGTTTCTGGTGGGATCTGAACGGCCGAAGAAGAATGCTGCAAGTAACATGTTGAGCTGGGAGCACTGCTCGGCGATCGTTTGGAGAATGGCTGATTTTCCTACTCCTGCAGGACCGTAGAGCCACATGATGAGTGCATCTTCGTCTAGACGCCCATATATCCATTCAGTTAGATAGTCCAGGATAGCTCTGCGAGTATTTGGGTGACATCTTGGGGGATCGAATCGTGCACTAGAGTCATGCAAGGCGTTTGGCGCTGATGCATTCTCGAGTTTCTCAAACGCTGCCAATGACCATTGTAAGAATACAATACTTTACAATTGAGATTAGCCTACCGGTCTTGTTGCGGACCTCGGTATGCACGAAATGGCCTCCAGTTATCGCAATATTGGGTGACTTCCCGTCGCGTTTAGAAAGGTAGATTATTTTCTAAACCTTATTAACCGAGCTCGGCAGGAATGCCGAAGTCCAAATGGGGAGGAACCATTTATCTTCAAGCATTTCTAAACTTTAATCTGGACGAGGGCACTTGACCCCCTCTCTAGTTCTAAACTGCTTTCTAGTTCGGCGCTATACCCTCTTTTGGATAATTAATTGATCTTGGCGTCCGGCTTGCACGTTGGCCGAAGGGCGTGTTTACTGAACTCCTTGCGCGCTCACCTGCGCTTCAGTAGCATTGTGCGCCTGAAGGTCTGGCTTACAGTGAGGCACTGATACTTGTATAAGGCGAAGGTATCTCCTTCATATGAAG
>MU155553.1:0-23327 GCA_015484465.1 Pholiota conissans
AATGTATCAGCGTACACGCGCATGCCTCTTTCAAATCCCTCGCCTGTGAGCGCTGTCATGAAAGAGGCGCAAATTCGTGCTGAATTACATCCATGTAAGCTCCAACCATATACCTCCTCGTGCGCCGAGTTTCAGACCCTTACCTTCCTGCTACCGCATAGCACCACGCCGTGATCTATCGCCTGTTCTGGTACTGACAGCGCCTCCAGTCTTACCCCCACCCATCTCCTCCTGCGCTTTCCGCCACAAATGGGCGGATAATTCAAGTTTCTCTTTCTGGTATGTTTTCTCTTCTCGATTCATTGATCACAGTTCTTCCTTCCCTGCTCGCGAATGTCTCAGCTCATACTTATTGACTATGCAGGTCTCTCTTTACCTTTTGATGTCGACTATTCATCTCATTTCGACTCCAGGAATAGGTTTATGGCAACATTTAGTCAAGAAATGATATTTTTTCCGCGTAGTCGTCCTTAATTCAACGTACGTTCCCATACTTTGTCCATTCTACCAACCCCTTTGTCTTGTCTTGCTCCGTCTCATCTCTCCCCCGATGAAAACAATGTAATTATAAGGCCCTGCTTACGAGCTACAATTTTCTAAATCGTCATCGCATTCATCGCGTTGCATCCTTCAACCGTCCATATGGTTTAAAAAGCGAAGTATCTCGTTTAAACACTCTGGCACACATTTACGCCTGATTACACGGAATACAAATAATGTTTAAACGTTATTCAACTGGAACTCAAGGAAAGATAATAGCGAGTCCACTTTAACCGACTATTTAAATGGTTACAGCACGAGTGCTCACATACTTATGTGGAGAGGTCGATGTTGATGTGAAAGCCTGACTCAGAACAGACTCGGCACGTGCCTCCACAGGAACGCGTGTTTTGATGGGTGTGAAGGCAGACATTACGCAATGAAGCAACATAATTGTGCATTGACTGACTATCGACGAAGCAACCTCAAGCTATTATGCATTATCAATGACAATTTTAGCAACTTCGATTTCGCCTCATCTCACTCGAGTCAACCTATATGACATTACCCTGCAATGCTCACATCAATCCTCTTGTTATCTTTACCGTGAAGATCAAGCTCAATTATTCTGATGAAACAGAGTGTGCATCTGAAAAGATGCGTTGTTTAACTACATGTATTTTCAAAGCAACTGAAGATTTACCATGACTATCGCGCTTTGAATTGATTTGATATGATCCATTATAGCTAGGCGCCTATTGTCGATGCTTTCATCAAGCAATACATAACCCGCATCAAACTTGAGGTCCTTTCGCAAGCAAAGGAAGTGAGAAATACATAAATAGAGTAGAAGAATTGCCACGTCTTCAAATTTTTTCGTATACAACATCTTGTGGTGAGTAGTAAGGCTACTAAATTTCTCATTGCTTTTGTACATCTTCTGACACCGCGGTATTGGACAAGGACTGTCCAGATCTTTCCAACCCCTTTCAGATATCTTTAGAGAAAAAATTTTTCCAACACTATGTCAATCTCAATAACATCCGACTTTCCCCAATACGACGAAGAAACGCTGGTGCGCATAGGACAAGACTACATCAACGAAGACTCTCCCTTCTCTCTACACCACATCTCCTCCTAGTTCCCCGCATACAAGGGCACAACCCCCGTCATCGACGCTTCAATCCCACATCGCATCATAACGCAGCTCACAGGCTTCAACGTCCTGCACAATCTAAATAAAGAGTTGCCTTGGAGCCTTTTAGATTCGTTGACGGTGACTGCGGTGTCTAAAAGCCACAGCGCCGCGAGGAGCGGGACATTACGGACGCTTTGGACTGTTGAATTTATGGGCCATGTCCGGGTGGATGGAGTCAGGCATAAATCGTACATTTCTTTGTGCGATAGCCCTGCGACCAATGATTCCTTTTTCATCCCCGTCCTTCCTCATCAAATTGTGAATTAACTGGAGTTAAAGGAAGAGCAAAACTTAGTACAAGAAAGTCACTTCATTCCGTAGTCTAATATCGTCTTGAAGTGTCTCGATAATACAGTATAGTCGCTTTCATAAATAAATAAAATCACCTTTTCGCGCATGACTCTTTAAAGCTTCGAAAGAACTCTGAGGATTTATTCATATTTCTATGTATATACAAAATGCGCAGAGAGAAAAACAAGGAAGCAAAGCAACGTGAATGGACGTCAAGTCACTCGAACCTCGAATTAAAACAGAAAAAGTGAATTGATTACCCTCTTAAGTACCATGTGTAGGATCGCATGGCGCTTTCCGTGACCTCTTATTAGCGAGAAAAGCATTAGAAAAGGAAAAAGAAATCCAGCGAACAAGCGATCGACTGAATGCACCATCCAATAATAATTGAAGTAATCAAATTTTCACTAGCTGATTGGTAGTATAACGCCTTTGAGGATTCGAAGAAGATCGCGTAGAGAGGTGGAAATCGTTCGAGAATCGAGACAATAGGTAGCTCAGAATAAATATGTTCGGTGAGCGTTTTAAATCTAACTCTAGAGTCGGAGTTGGATGAATGAATAGGGGCAAAGAAGAGAGAGACATACATACCGATAGCGGAAAATCGCGAGCTGAAAGACATACGAAGGAAAGGGATGAAACGACCCAGCGGGGGATACGTCTTGGGACGAGAGCCTTGGGGTACTCGGGGCCTTGCGCCGAGGCGAGATGAAGAATGGCTCATGCTCGTGAGGACGCGAGTGATGCGAACAGTGGATAGAGGGACGACGAGGGCGCTTAGGTGCGTAGGATTGCGGATCGAGGTGGGCGAACGTGGGTGGGATGATGGGAAAGCCGAATGAGCAAATGAAAGAAGGCCGGACGGACAAATGGATGGATGGACGGACGCGCGTCGAGTATGGGTGGGACGGGACTTGAAATCTAGTGTGTGCGTGAGAGGAACCCTGGAGAATCTCGCGAGTGAGCGAGCAAGTACGTGTGCCTAGCAGAGAGAGTGAGAGGAGCACGGTTATATAACGACGAAGGACTTGCATCAAGGTGGCGTTCAGGACTCGCATTGAGGTGGGGAACGGAGCGTGCGTCCGGAGCCGGGAGAGGAACCGGAGCTTTACGAGGGCATTGTTGGTTCTCTCAAAGAGGAATGCGGCGGCGGTAGACACGGGGGTCAATGGAACTCGGGAAAGGAACAGAGGAAGGGAGCGGATGAGAGCAGAAGGGCGGCCATGAACAGAGCGAGTAAGGAGCTCAGAGACGTGTGAGAGAGGACTGAGGACGCTGGACGTTGAGTTGTGCGATCGAAATGAGACTGTCCAGGTGCGAATAAGCCGAAGGAGGGGGTGGAGATCGTGCTAGGAGCAGAGGGTATGGAGGGAGGGAGACGTCGCAGGGGACAGTGCAGTTGGAGCTGCTTTCCTCGTCGCAGTCGCCGGTACTGGGTGCAGACCTGCTAGAGTCGTATTTGAGCGTGAGCATGACGACAGCGAGAGTTGAGCGGTAAACGCACCTTTCATTGATTCACGGCGTCGAGGTACTCATTGACATTGAGCAAACATGACCGATGTTCCATCTGCGAATGATGTTTTAGAGGTTGTGCGCGTGTGCAGTCGTCTGTCGACGCTGCAAAAGTAACGTCAATAACAATGAATAAGGTAAGGTAAGACACGTATGTTATCATTACTTACACAGTACCTTGTAGTTGTACGTCGTCGTCGGCTGTGTACGTTCGTATAGGTCATAGTTGGCGTAGAATTAGGAGTCGGAATGGAGCGCATGCTGCGGGTGCGTCTGAGAGCGGCGATGGGCGAGGTGGGCGAGGTCCACAGGAGATGGTCTTGCAGCGAAATTTACGAGTATGCATGGGAGCAGACGCAGGAGCGGATGAACGTCAGAGGAGGGTGAAGTAGAGAACGACAGAAAATTGAAAGTGGAAACCAAACCCATCAAACACGCGTTCCGACGTGGGGCACGTGTACGCTTAGGGGTCTGGGTGACGGAGATCTTCCTCGAGTGGGGTCGTGTACATTCTGCTCAGGCACTTAAAGCCCAAACACCCGTTCCAAGGCCCAGCGAACATGCCCGCCCTGAGCCCCATCTCGGTGTAAGTGTCTTACTCTAAATCAATATCAACACAACAACGTCTGGCTGAAATAAATTCTTCTCCTGGGTGCGGTATGTTCCCCACACTTCGAAAATCAATTGATCTTCTTCGTTTTGATTCGCCTCGAACATTGCTCGATATATGTACCTCCTCTGTGCGCGCAAGTTTCTGAACTCTTCACGGATTTATGCTCCAACCTTCGGAGTCCTGTTCTCCTCAAGAAGTACTCATGTCTTGTCGATTTCACTTCCATTATACTGTTTCTCATTTTCGTTTCGCTGTCCTTCCCCCTTAAATTCACGATCACATAGGCCAAACGATGGATTGCTATGATTAGTGTCTAGTCTTCTCCCTATGCTTTCCTTGAGACGCGACCTTACCCTGGACCGCCTGTTTATTATTCTCGTGCACTCGTTCTATCCGCAGGCTGTCCCTCTCAACCCTTATTATCACCTCTCGCAATCCCTATGCTTACGGCATGATCTGTCTAACACTGTCGCTCGTCCAACGAAAGAATTCTTTAGGCTTTCGACCTCCTTCAACTCGACAGAAGAATTTTCATTTATTTGAAAAATTTCGGTTCTCTTGCTGTTAACTTCACTTGACGTCTGAAGGTCTGAGTTTGTTCAAAATGGCATCTGATCCTTGTACCCATTACTATTAGTGATTCATTTGAAGTACTGCCACTGGTTCAGCCCTAGTTGTTTTTCGTCGACGACATTTCCGATTGGCTCAATCTTCGTCTTCTGTCTATTGGCCGGCATTTGTTTATCAGTAAGAGATTTGTGCTCTACCCCTCCGAGTACGTCATTTGTTTGTGCTGATATTTTGTGTTGCTCCTATGTATGCCTCGAAGCTTCGATAACATAATGCACAGACATATACATTGAGAGCTTTCTGTGTATTTATTTCTACATCTCAAACTAATTACGTATCGCCTTTATACGCTGAGTGTTTGAACAGCAGGATACCCCTCGGACGCGCTCCTACACCGTCCATCTATGTGGATGAAAGGTGTGCATCTAAATTTGGACGGACAGCCCTCAGGCTGTGTGTCGGAGCGGTGCGTGGAAAACATGCCACAGGAATACACATGCCATCTGCGCACCAGACGAGAAACCATAAACGAACTTTACCCCAACCTCAACCAGCCTTCAGACATGTTTGCTCACAGCAGGAATCTTGCTATCACGGGTGGACAATTCACGCACAACAAGTCGAGTACGCCGAACTTTTTGGTAAAGCTCAATGTTTTATGGTTGATCTCGCGATCGATTAGCGTTTGATAAGCTCCAGAATGCCTCTGCTCCAAATGCTCTATACGACTCCAGCGCTCGATACGATCCACCGAAATGCCATCCAAACACCCGTGTCGCTGTCCTTGAGCACCTCATAGGATGGATCTTTGGGCGCAACGATCCCGAGGCGCTCATTTTGTGGCTTTATGGCCCCGCCGGTGCTGGTAAATCCGCTATACTCCAAACAATTGCGGAATGGTGCGCAAAAAACAACAAACTTCTCGCCAGTTTTTTCTTCAGTCACTCCGATCCAACAAGGAACCATATCAAACCCTTCATACCGACAATCGCTTGCCAAATTGCAATCACAATTCCAGGGATCAAGCCATACATCGAAGGCGCCATCGAGCGCGACCCATTCCTTCTGGATAAATCCCCTGCTACACAGTTCCAGCACCTCATCGTCACGCCTCTGCAGGCACTCGCCGCATCAGGAAACTTAAAGCTAGGTTTTCCGTGGCTCGTTGTCGTCGACGGTTTGGATGAATGTGATGATCCAAAGATGCAGAGCATGATTCTCGGAATTATCGCAGAAGCCTTTCGTTCCCAAAACCCCCCCTTGATATTCCTCATCGCCAGTCGCCCCGAACAGAACATCAAACACACCTTCTCCTCAACCACACTTTCAGGATTATGGCGGTCAGTGGTTCTGGATGACACGTACAAACCAAAAAACGACATCCATCTTTTCCTGATGGATTCATTCCACGAGATCAAGACCACGCATCCCCACTGTCATCTCATTCCCGAGACGTGGCCCAGCGAATCTGATGTTTACACACTTATCCGAAAATCATCAGGCCAATTCATCTATGCATCCCAGGTTGTGAAATACATCTCAGATCCCAATGATCGTCCTTCTCGCCGACTAGATGTGATTATGGGTCTCCGCCCCGCATGCCGTGACCTTCCTTTCGCCGAACTTGATGCACTGTATACGCATATACTCGAAGGATGTTCTCACAATCTCGAAATTGTTCTTGAAATTTTGGGCCTTGACATTGGTGCCATAATAGTACGTGTTGACCACACTGAGCTACTTCTTGATATGGAGCCTGGAGATGTTTCCATCAGACTTGCACCATTAACTTCCATCGTACGGGTGGATAGAAATTTTATTTCCCTATTACACGCATCATTTCGGGAATTCATTACAGATCCGTCAAGGGCACCACCAAACTGTTATATCAACCTATTGGCTGTCAGGGAGAGGGCCCTTTCCCGCCTCATATCTCATCTGCATTTGCATACCACACCAGTACCAACTGGCAATGAGTATCCTTATATGCCATCTTTGAGCCCTAATCTTGAACATATATTGCACAATTTACCCTTGACCAAGCACATTGAGGATATGCTTTTGAATCTATCACTTTCAGATTTTTGGATGTCTCCTATTAAACAAAATGAGGCTGATAAAGCCTCCAGGGTTGGAGTAATCGACAACTTTCTTAATATGTTTGTATGTCTTTTCTGCCTGTATTATGACTATCATGATGACTCTTATGTTTTCAAGCACTTGGAAAGTCAAAAGGTGACAAAACGCTCAGCCGAAGAGCTTGAAGCATTGGAAAAGATCTACAATTTCCATAGATCATCCTTCAAGCAAAATTTAGAATTGGAATTGCTAAAATATCTGAAGAATGCAGAGCTAATGATGGTGGTCATTTTCATTTCACTTGAATCCAAACCTTATGATTTGGTACCTACACTAAAGTGGTCTTCCGAAACAATCTTGATGGACGAGCAGTCACTGTGCTTCAGAACATCTTATTATACCAAAGACCTGATTTCCCGACACTACCAAGAGCTGGTACCAGTGTTCAACCCATCTGATTATGTCCCTACAGCATTGCGAATTCTGGCTTTCCTTTGCGCCAAGCACCCACATCGCACACGATATTATGAACCATCCGAAATGTCTAAATCTACACCTGCTATACGTATACAATCTGCCATCACCCGACCAACTCAAAATCATGGGAGGAGATGTCCCTACATCCTGACATCCTATGCAACTTATCGGAAACAACGACGAAGTGTTCCATATTCTCGGTTTCAGCGACAAGAAAAGCGCTGCCATGGTGTACGCCTAACACGTACTACAGAGGACAAATATCGATACACACTCAACATCCTTCCATGGATCCTCGAAAAATGTTCAAAATCTGAAGAGTTAATTACCTTCATCCGCAGACATGGAAGGAAAATAATATATTTTCCAAAGAAGAAATATGGATCTCAAGTGATTCACTTCACCAAGGATGCCATCCGCGCCATGCACACATACTTGGATCGAGTATCCCTGGATGTTGAAATAGTCGACACCGAGTATCCTACCCTCTAGACTCGAGCCGTAAACACATGCACGTCGCACCGTAATCACGAGTCAATACCGGACCTGTACGATTTCTTTCGAGCCTATATAACTAGTGTTGTACAATTCGAACACACCCAAACTCTGGAAAAGTCACGAAGAAAAAGACTGATTGAGAACGCAGGAGCTACAGTAGATATTAGCATCATAGCGTGGTGAAGAGAAAGAGTGTCGTTTTCAAAATGGTCCTCTTCAGAGCTACGGTCGCACTACCCCCACCGACACTGATATCGTCATCGTTGTCGCTCTCGTCGTCATTGTGGCTTGGACTTGGGGAACAGAATTTAGAGAAATCTGCTGACACGTCTTCCGACATTTCGTCCATCCTTTTGTCCTTTTTTGTTCATCCATACCACCACCAAGATCATCGAGACCATATTTGAACGGTCTCGGGATGGGAAGACGGTCGCACAGAAACAACATCGAGCGCTACTCTGCCATTTTTAGTATCCGCTCCTTAACTGCTCGGAAGAAAAGTGGTGTTGGGAAGGTATTCGCGAATGAACTTGAAGCGATCGTGAATGCGATTAAAGGTTGGTCTGATTCGATACGCCGCTGGAGTCAACGAAAAGAGGAGAGGTTCGAGGATGGACGAAGAAAACCAGCCTCGATCGGCGAGAAGAAGATGCGTGGATGTTGGTCACTGCTATATTCGTGTGAGCTATGTGGCAAAGAGAATGAGAATAGCAAAGGACATACATAAGGTCAAGATGTGGTTCTGGATAGTGGTGGTGGTTCTTACTGTGGTGAGGATAGCAGTGCGCAGCGGCGCATCCTCTGGGATCGAGGTCGCACACGGTCAACCGGCGAGAATCCGGATCGTAAGTTCACGCTTGACTGCGCGCGAAAATTTCGAGGTGCAGCTAGGAAAAAATGGATAGGTATCCAGCGCATGAATTCACCGTGAATACAATTCACAAGATATGTGGTGTTTTAATAAAGGTCGGCCGGCCAGACGGGCGAGAATGAAAGGGAGGAAGATATAAAAAGTGGTCCTTGGTCACGTCAACATTTGGCTCGAAGAATGGGGATGGGGAAGGACGTACGTATGTCAGGTCGATATATGGTTCTTGGTGATCCCAGTGCTGCTCTGCGTCCTCTCAGTTCGTATTTGACTTTAGACCGTGGGCTTGCACGTTCTGTGTCAACCGACAAGGGTGGGGATCGTAACACGTAACAGGAGCAAAAGAAGATGGCGCGTCGGGAGGACGTGTCGGGAGTTGTCACAGCTGTCCTGTCAACATGGTATGAGCCGCAGCCCTCGCAGCTCGTGTCGTACGCACCGACCTATCCCAACGAAATATTATCACCGCCTACCCGAGATGAAGGCGCATTGACATGCGTCGTTGGGTGCATGTATTTACTTTCCATTTTCCCCTATTCGCCATTCACCCTTCTTATTCGGCGCTGCTCTTCGGGATTCGTATTTGAGCAAAGATCGCGAGATTCGAGAACAAACGCATAGACACACCTCCGATCATTTGTGCCACTAGCTATCCTAGCTCATCGACGCCTATCATGGATGAGCAGACGCTTATCCAGACGCCGAATCTGCGAATGATGTTTTCATTGGTCGTGCACGCTATCATCGACCTGCAAACCGTAGCATCAAAACCCACAATAGAAATCAGGATAAAGGTAGGTAAGATGTTATCAAATCACGTACGTACCTCAGACACAATCGGACCTGCACCCATCCCCAACCTCTCCAATCTCGCTTCCTCCGTCTCTGCTCCTACCCAGCGTCTATCGTTCTTCATTGGTGCTGATATCGTCATGGCAACGTGGGCGTCGTGTACCCCGTGCTCCTCGACGCAGTCCTAATCGCCTCATCGTGCGCATCGAAGGTGGGGTGGATGCTATGTACGAAATCAGTTTCGCAGATAGTGTCAAGTGAGCGTGTACTGACCTTTCACGAAATGACACTGCACGCTGCCTCGTCATGTGTTGGGGATGGGGATCGTCGTAAACGCGTGAATAGGGTGATGGATGGGTTGAGGTGGTGGATTATGACTGGACAGTGGGTGGGTGACAAGATCGTTGTTGACACGCCGTGAGCCTCACTGGATTAGATTGGCGTATACAGAAAGATACGAGGGCCCATGAGTCGCGCCCGTGGGGAGTGACGTTGACGTTGCTCTAAGGATGTAGAACGACGCTGAAATAATGAATGACTGGATTGAACATATGCACGTAGCAGGGTAAGCAGTTTTTTTTATACATCTGACTTGAGATCGTTACTCACACAGTATAGGTACATCGTCGTCGACTGTGGAGTGTTGACTTTGTGAGCGTGGTTAAGTAGACGTTCTTGCTGGGGTAGGGTTGTTGTCTGTAGCAGCTTTGTTGCGGGTAGGAGTCGAGGTGGAAGTGCATACTGCGAGTGCTTTGGTACAGATGCGGGAGAAAGGAGGGTGTCCTGTTGGGAGGAAGGTGCGCGTCAGTCAGTGGTGCGGGAGAGGTGGTTAAAAGGAGATGGAAGGCGTGGATAAAATGGACGAAGAGCGGGACGTACGGCGAAACGAGCACGAGCGTAGATAAGGTCGTAGACGGAATAGGGCCAAGATGGTTGTCAAAGGGTGCTGAAGTTGAAAACAACAATCGTCGTGGCAGAAGACGAGCCAGAGGGCCAAAGAGAAGGGATAAAAAGCAGATGAGACTTGAGGCTGGATCGCGGGATCCATCCAATCGCGTGTGGGCACGTGCGCGCGTTTGTGCCGGGCCACGCGGTGTTGACGCGGAGCCTTCCTCATCTGTCTATGCGAGCTCCGAACCTTCCTGCCATCCTCTCAGATGATAGATCTCAACCATCTTCAAGCGTCCATCTCCCTCGCCCGCTCGTTCTCTCTTTCCACGAACCACATTCCCTAAACTGACTCGCTTTCTCACAGTTTCTCGCTCGTTTATGCATGACCGCACTCTTGAATGAGTCAAGAATGCCTTAGTACACGTCGCTCGCATCCTCTGCGCCATGCATAGGATATTGTCACGCAAAGGTTCATATCCGCTTATATTCGATCTCTGGTAAAGGTGACCGAATGCCGTCTCTCATTCTCCTCAATCTTCCACCACCCCTTCCTCTATCAATTATGAGGCCTCGTTAGCTTACTCCGAGATACTCTCCCGCGGTTCCCAATCCCATCCCTCTCATACATTCCCATACTCGACGTACCTCCGTCCGTCAATCGATCCATCTACGCTTCTTTATCTGCTTGTCTGGATATTCGCTTCCCCATCGACCCACTGGCGCCGACCTCGATCTTCAGTCCGAAACGCCCGAGCTCCCTCCACGTCCGTTTATCCGCCCCTACAACATGAACCGCTCGTCAGTACACGTCACTCGGCTCTCTTCACGTGCCCGGGGACGCCGTCATCCAAAAGAGAAAGAGGACCCCATCCGTTCATCGCCCACGCTCTCTGGCGCGCTGACTTGTCCCAACGATATCCATCTCTCTTTTCATCCATATCGTCGTCAACATCATCCTATATCGATATCGCGTGTTATATTTTCTGTTAATCACTCTATTGGGCACCGCCTTATTCCTGTTCCTGATTTGTATTTCGTTTTTATTCAGCGTCTATTCTGCCTAGTGCATTGTGGTGCTCTCTCATCGCTATCCCTGATGAACGAACACCTCAAAATTCTCGGTCGATGTTTTTGGCTCTGCGAGGTCATCTCATTGCACTGTAGTCTCCGTCACTCTTCCCTTTCAGTTCGCGCTTGTTTACTATGATGTAAGTCTCTCTTTCTTCGCTTTCAGGTAATCGTTTAACTTCGATTCTAGGAATCCATTCAGTTCGCTCGTCCAACAATGCTACTTTTGCCATGTAGTAGTGCTTTAATTCCTTTTATCCTCCCCTCACATCGTCTCGCCTCACGTAACCGGAAAGGAGATGATATCTATCTACACTCGCCACGCTTCGTCATCGTCTGTGTGGCCAATATCCAAATACTCAGGTATGTCAGCGTCAATGTACTTAAGGTTGCTCGTTAATCATGATTTTTCCTGAAGTGTTCCATTTATTTCTCGGAACAAAGACGTCGTCTCCTATCTCACTCATCACCTACTTGGTTGAGGTAATTGCACTTGACCTGACTTGACTCGCTTGCACGCACAAATGAAGTATTTATCTATCATCCAGATTCCACGACACACACCGCACCTCTGACTGAAATACATTTCTCTCCTGGATGCGGTGTACTGCCCACACTTCGAAAGCCAGTGGGTCCTCATCGTTTTGACTCGCCCCATACACAGTACGTACCTCTTCTGTGCGCGCAAGTTTCTGAACTTTTCGTGAATTTATAGTCCAACCGTCAATCTTGTCTTCTTCTCAATGACGGATCGTTCTAGTAATTTATTGTGTCGATAGGTCTTCTCCCTACGCTTCTCTTGGTCGATCCGAGACGTGTCCTTCCTTCGCCTTTGTATTAACTCATCTACTGGTTTTATGCGTAGGCTGTGCCTCTCAACATTTATCATCGCCCCTCGCAGCCCTTTTTTTCACGGCATGATCGCCCTGTTACTCTCGTTTAATAAAACGATTCTTTTGCGCACCACATTTATACATAGATGTGGGCCTTTTTGCAGCTCTCGGATGTGAGCATTTGAACAACAGGGCGGCACCGTCCATCTTATGTAGATGAAAGGTGTGCATCCAAATTTAGATGGACAGCCCTCAGGCTGTGAGTCGGAGCGGTGCGTGGAAAACATGCCATCGAAATACATATACCATCCGCGACGCAGACATAAAAATTATAACCAACCTCTGCCTGCCTTCAGACATGTTTGCACATAGCAGGAATCTCGCTATCACAGGGGGAGAATTCACGCACATCAACCACGCACAGTCGGGTACGCCAAACCACTTGTTGGAATTCAATGTTTAATGGTTGACCTTGCGATCGATAGCATTTGATAAGCTCAAGAATGCCTCTGCCCCCACCGCCCTGTACGACTCCAGCGCTCGATACGATCCACCGAAATGCCATCCAAACACTCATGTCGCTGTCCTTGAGTACCTGATGGGATGGATATTCGGGCGTAAGGATCCCGAGGCACTCATTCTCTGGCTCTACGGTCCCGCCGGTTCTGGGAAATCCGCCATTCTGCAGACCATTGCGGAACTCTGCGCGAAAAACAACACGCTCCTCGCCAGTTTTTTCTTCGGTCGCTCCGATCCAACAAGGAACCATATCAAACCCATCATACCGACGATCGCTTGCCAAATCGCCATCACAATTCCAGAGCTCAAGCCGTATGTTGAAGGAGCCATCGAGCGTGATCCATTCCTTCTGGACAAATCCCTCGCCACACAGTTCCAGCTCCTCGTCATCACACCTCTACAAGCACTTGCCTCGTCAGGAAACTTGAAGCCGGGTTCTTCACGGCTCATCGTTATCGACGGTTTGGACGAATGCGATGATCCAAAGATGCAGAGCATGATGCTCAGAGTCGTCGCAGACGCTTTCCGTTCCCAAAACGTGCCCCTGAGATTCCTCATTGCCAGCCGTCCCGAGCGGAATATTCATTATACCTTCTCCTCCACCGTTCTTTCAGGACTATGGCGGTCAGTGGTTCTGGATGACACGTACAAACCAAATGACGACATCTGTCTATTCCTGACGGACTCATTCCACGAGATCAAGAATACCCATCCTTATCATTATCTCATTCCTGAAACGTGGCCCAGCGAATCTGATATCAACACGCTTATCCGGAAGTCATCAGGCCAATTCATCTATGCATCCCAAGTTGTGAAATACACTTCAGATCCTCATGATAGTCCTTCTCGTCGACTGGACGTCATTATGGGTCTCCGCCCCGCGCGCCACGACCTTCCTTTTGCCGAACTTGACGCGCTGTATACGCATCTACTGGAAGGATGCTCTCGTGATATTGATATTGTTCTTCAGATTTTGGGTCTTCGCATTATTGGCATTACAGATATACATTACATTGAGATACTTCTCAATATCGAGCCTGGTGATGTTGCTGTCAGACTCGCACCATTAACTTCCATTGTACAAGTGGAAACACCTAATATTTCCCTATCACATGCATCCTTTGGGGAATTTCTTACAGACCCATCAAGGCCATCACCAAACTTTTATATTGACCTATTGACTGTCAAGGAGAGGGGCCTTTCTTGTCTCTTATCTTGGGCACAAATGCATACTACTCCAGTTCGGACCAGCAATCATTATCGCGATACATGGTTTTTCGATGTTTTTCTTCAAGTAACATTACGGGAATTGCCCTTGACCAAGATTGTTGAGGGTGTGCTTATGGATGTTTCACTTCCGGATTTTTGGACGTCTACGGAAAATATTTCCCACACATTCGCAGTCATTTGCGTCTTTCTTAATATATTGGTACGTCTTACCAGTCTGTAATATGATCATTATGATGACTCTTATTGTCGGGCGGCGGGCTTCTGCGAGTTCGGAAAGGGGACAAGAGAGCGGAGGGAGTGATCAGTCCCAGAAAGTGTAGTTTTTCGTAGTTTTCTGAAAGTGAATACGAGATCTATTCGGCGACGAAGTGAGAACACAAGAGTACGAACTATGAGTGAACTAAGGAAGAAATCGGAACGTCGACTACGTATTTGAAATTCGAGGGGCGGTTGCATGCTCGAGGTGATACGCGCGCGCGCACTGCCACCTCGTCCTGATCTGATCACTATTGCTACCGAGCTCCTCATCGTCGTCTCCTCGTCCAACCCCAGACCGTCGGCGAGCCCTACATCTCCCCCCCACTTTGAATATCAACCATCCTTGGTTGATCCCAGCACTTCCCACGCTCCATCAATCCTCGATCGACTCGAGATCAGCAGTGTCGACAATTTTCGTGATCTCAATGGTTCGGCGACACCTTGGATAGTATGGGATCAAACGGAAGGCCGCGTACTTAAGGTTTGACAGCGCGCCATTGAGTTCAGCGAGACGGTAGCTGCCGCCGGTCGCACGCCTGACAACAATCATGGGTCCGAGGTAGCGTGGTTTTCCTTTTCTTCCCACCTCTGCTTCGATCCTTTTGTTCAGCAGCAGAACCAGCTCGCCAGGCTTGAAATCGTAGTCGACGATGGTGGCTGCGTGTTTCTTCTCGAAATCGGCAATTGATGCAAACCTCGCCTTTTGAACTCGCTCCGCAATCTCTTCAATATCCGCTTCTCTGCGCTCCAACTGCCTCGCTCGCATGGCCAACAACTCAACGTCGCTCAATTTTCCGGTGATGATGGGAAGAAGGAAGGTGGCGTGTGTGATGTCGAAGGGAAGAAGTGGCTCGACGCCGTGGGCAGCGTAAAATGGGGACATTTTCGTGGATCGACGCGTCGTGATACGTTCAGCCCAGATGACGAAAGGAAGGCGTTCGTGCCAGCCTCGAATGTCGCCACCACCCGTCTTGATCAACGCCGATCGTACTCGCTTGTGCATAACCTCCACGGTACCGTTTGCCCTCGAATTGTACCCCATGATGCGGACATGACTGACATTGTACTTCTTTCCTAGCCACTCGAGTGCTGCGACGTATGGCGTGCCGTTGTCGGTGATGATGTCGAGCAAGGATCCCCATCGCATGAGAAGTTCGTTCAGGATGAATGTGCCAATGGTGCGTTGATTTTCTTCCCTCAGCATCGCGTACTCAGGCCAACCGGACAGATTACATCGCGCCTGGATGATGTAGCGAAACCTTCCAGACTTGGGAGCATACATGGTGTCGATATGGACGACTTGCATCAGGCCCGGCGGTTGGATGATTGTAGGTGGGATTAAAATCTTCTTTTCCGACATGATTTGACATTCGTGGCAGGTATCGATGTACCACTTGACGTCGGCGGCGAGAAACGGCCAGTAGAAGCGGTCGATGATTTTTCTATGTGTTGCATAATATCCTTTGTGCCCGAGGCTGTCATGCGCTTCGATGAGGACATCCAGACGTTCTTGGCCGAAAAGGACGACACGGTGGTGGGCATTGCGTTCGCGGTACCAGAGACGATCTCCTTGGATGAAAAAACGGGTAGCACGCTTGATGAATTGCCTGCGCTTGTCAGGTGTGACATTCGTGGGTGTACTGAGTGTCGAGAGGTAGTCCTTGATCACAGTAAGCTCTTCGTCCTGTCTCTTCTTCTCGTCTGACTCCGGTAGTCCTCCATCCTCAGTCGCTTCAACTGTCCGCCTCCCATACGCCAACACCAGCTCTCCTCCTCTCGTGTCCGCTCGTCGTTTCCCCAACTCCAAGCTCCTGTCAACCCCCGTCGCAATCCACATCCCATGTGCCAACAGCTCCTCCACCCATTCATCCGCTTCCTCCTCGGTCACATCCTCCTCTTCGCCTTCTCCTTTACGTCGTCTTGAAAGCCCGTCCGGACCGCCAAAATTTTTCGCCGGTACATGCCGAAATGTGAAGTTGTATAGGTGAATTGCGTGCAACCAGCGATTCATTGCAGCGTTTGGGTGCTGGTCGGGACTGTTGAGCATTCCTTTGACTGACTGTGCATCCATCTCGACGATAAAATGTGAGAGACCGATTAAGAAAATTCGTACAGCATGGAGTGCTCGAAAAAGACCATAAAGCTCGATTTTTGGCTGCGAATAGCGTGCCTCTCGCTCATTCCAGGTGATCGAGCCGAATCGCGCAGGTCGTCGTCTTCCTTGAGCATCGAGCTGACTGAGGATAAAGCCAACGGCCTTGTTTGACGAATCAACAGACAGAATGACGTCGTATGGTGCGCTATAGTCGATTGGCTTGATTGCGTTGCAGGTGCTGACTTTCTTCTTCAGCTCATCCATCGATCTCTGCTCCTCCTCTCCCCACGAAAATTCAACATTCTTCTTCGTCAGCTGCACCAGTGGCAGCGCCGTTGTCGCAAACCCCTCAATCCACTTCCGAACTACACCTGCCACACCTAAAAATCCTCGGACTTCTGTCACTGTCTCGCATGGAGGCCATGTCAAAATTTTCGACACCATGCCCTTGTCCGGTTCGCGTCCTTCGTACGTCGACAGCTGACCAACAATTACTGCTTCTGGCTGACACAGAAAAAGCTTCTTTGCAGATACCGTTGCTCCGGCATGTGTCAAACGATGAAGAACTCGATGGACGTCCTTGAGATGCTCCCACACGAACCTCCGCACTCCCGCGTTCTCCTTAATCACCTCGTAACCTCCGTCCTCCGTCTCATATCGCGTTTTCGGCCCCAAAACGGATATATCATCTGCGAAATTTGGCGCCACACCCGTTTCGTCCTGCAGAATAAATGCGACGTCGGCGTGAAAAATCTGGAAGGAGTCGGCCCATCCTTGCGGAAGCACCGTCAACCTATGCGTTCCGAGCGGCGTCTCAAATGTCGTTAGGTCTCTCGACTCTTCTGCGAGCGTCCTGTGGTCGTAGCCGACGAATAGATCAAGGGTCGTGTAGATTGATCGAGCTGAGCATTGCTCCGCATAGTGGTCGAGCAATGGCGGTTGCGCAGAGTCCTTCACAGTGACTTGATTGAGAGGACCGAGGTTGTGCACAATGCGAATCTCGCCATTTTTCTTCCTGACAGCGAAGGCGTGATGACGGTATGAGCTGTTTGATGGTTCGTACACCCCGTTCGCGACCTTTTTCTTCACGAGACTGATGATTTCTTCACGTAGTGCGGGTGGAGTCGGAATCGGTTTTTGCGTCCACGGAATATGCTCGATGACCGGAATTATGACTGGTGCGAAGTAATCATCTCGAAAGCGCCCCTTCTCCTCCTCATTCCACGCCAACCCCATCTCGTTCAACCTCAACACCTCCACGGCAATCCTTCGTTCCTCTTCCCAGAGGAACTCGTTCTTCATCACCCCGAGCTCCTCCAATCGTTCCTTCGTCAATCTCTTCCCCTCGACAAACTCCTTTCCATGTGGTTCCAAGATTGGTAACAACTTTAACGGGTCCTCGGGGAAGCGTCGTTTAATACGGGCTTGCTCGGGCATGGTCGTAGCGACAGGTTTTATCTTGTTTGCGACCTTCTTGTAGACCAGGTTATGTTTCTCTTTGTCATATTTGAATGTCGATGCTAACAAGATTTTGGCGATTGATTCAGGAATTTCGTGCCAGTTGTTGTCGAAAATGGTGTCTTCCACTCGCTTCAACTCTGCACATCTCCGTGCCTCTGCGATCTCATCCTCTCGTCTCTCCACTATCTCATCCTCCCGCCACAATGCATACGTCGTTGCTGCTTCCGTCCGCCTTCGTTCCCTCGTCGCAACCACCTCCGGCTCTTTTTCGTGGAGTGGATCATGTACCGTGACATCAACGCCGCCGTCTGGGCGCTCGTTACGTTGGAGTCTGACGTTTCGTTGCCACGGTCTGCCCAATAATAGACGGAATGGTGCATGTGGGACGATGAACGCGTGGGCGTACGTCTGGATACCGCCGACTTCGATCTTCAGGTACTCTGCGCATCCTGCCATTGCTTCCTTCCCTCCATTCGCTGTCTCCATCACCATCTTCCTCTCTTTGTTGACTCCATGTCCTGTCTCCTCCCACAGATCTCGACGGATGACGACGATCTCTGATCCCTCGTCGAGCAACGCCATCTCATTGATTTTCCCACCGACCACGACTTCCATCTCTCGTAGCGGCGTGCAATACTCGAGGCCGAGCCGTTCTTCAAGAATCTTGAGGCTGAAGACCTTCTGGGTGTGTTTCTCTGGCGCTTCAACAGTCGGAACACGAACAACACGCAATTTCTCGACCACCGCTCGCCTTACGTCGCCGCTGATTGATAAGAAGTCCTTGACTGTGACATCGGGTACGGCAGCTTGCAGAATACGTTCGAGAACACGGCTCGGAGCACTTGGATCGGCGATGGCGCTTCCGTAACTGAATGCGCGATCAGAAGAGGGAGTTTGCTTGGTACGTGTGTCGTTGATCTTCTTCGTCTCCTCCTCGCTGACGACTTGCTTTTCCTCTTTCTTCTCGGTTTTCTCTTCCTCCTCCACAACTTTCTTCCTTTCTCGCTTCTGTCGTGCCCTCGTCGTTGCTAAAACATCCGCCTCCTTGCTCAGCTCCTCAAATGCACTCCACAACACATATCCCTCCCCCTCATCATCGTCATTCTCCTTCTCGATCTCGACTTCATCGTCAACAATCTCTGTCACTGTCGCGAATGTTTCGGCTTCGATGTGCGTCTGCTGGTAGAAGCTTGCTGATGCAACGGGAGGCATGTGCGGCGGCGGGTCTCGTGTGCGCGCAAAACGATTATCAACATCTTCTTTCAAACCATTGCGACCAAAGCGAATCGGCGATCCATCCACGTGTACGAGCCGTCCGTTCGTGTCCTTTTTGACTCGATTTTTCTGTAAGTAATCGTTCATGATGGCACATTCAAACATTCGGTGCTGAACATCTCCACAGAAATAACAACCCTGGAATGGTGGGCGTTCGAGGCGAGGTGGATACATGGATGGTGTTGCTGACTGCTGTCCTTGATATGCAGCTGTGCTCGCAATTGGGACGGTGTTTGACTGAGTTGCTGGAGCTGGGTCCCATCCTGCTGGTTTCGGCATCATCGCGGTGACGGTTGGGGCGAGCAGGTGCAGTTTAACAAATGCGGCTGCATAGGCGACATCGGCAACACGCATACCGTGGAGTTGACAAGTCAGATCATCGATCTCGTCCTCGGGTCCTCGCTTCGGGCCGTCATCAAAGGCTACTTTCTTCGTCTGAACCACCACCTTCCCTTTCTTCCCTCTTCTCTTCTTCCTCCATTCGCTTTCGTCATCGCTGCTCTCCTCCTCCGAGCTGTCCGTCTCCGTCTCTGACTCCAAATCATCCTCATCCTCAGAACTCGATTCGTCTGAATCAGAGTTGTACCTCCTCGATCTCCTCACCTTCTTCTTCCCCTTTCCACGCTTCGCCAGCCTCCTCAACTTCTCAGCAATTGGATCATCATCATCGTTGTCAAAATCGAGCTCCGAGAAGACATGTCGTCCGGCAGCAAGAACATCTTTCATCGTTGGACAGGTAGCCGCTGAGCGAGCAGGGTCAGCGATGTCGAGACGCTGTCTAATTTTCTTGCGGGCTCGTTTCGGTAAGCCGTTCCAGAAATAACGATCGCCATCTTCCGTGCTGATAAGGTTTTTCTTGATTAGCCACAAAGCGATCGGGCTAAAAGCTTCGTAGTATTTGACGATGCTTCTTTCCGTCGTCATCTTCTTCCTCCTCGTCCCTGCCGCAACCTTCTGCAAGTCCTTCCTCGTGTACGTCTCTCCCTCCTTCGCTCCTGGATAAGCTTCGAGGACTGACTTCTTGAAGACTGTATAGTCTGCTGGCGAATATCCCTCGAGCGTTTTCCAGAAGTCGCGCTTCTCCTTCGACGGCAAGTACTTCACCACCCACTTCACTCTATCCGCGATCGCCAACTCCGCAATCTGTGCCTTTTCCTCAACGTTCTCGAAGAACTCCAGTCGTTCTTTCGGCTCCCCACTCCATGTAGGGCTCTTCCTCGATCCTGGTTCCGGCATCTTGCTTGGGTCTGGTGCCATTTTTGGTTGTTGTGGTACGTCGTCTTGCTTCTCTTCGTGTACGTCGTCTTGCTTCTCGTCCGGTACGTCGTTCTTCTTTTCTTCTGTTGTTTCGGGTTCTGTTACTGATGGTTGTGGTTCTTCGGCTGTGTCGTAGGTGCTTTCGGTGTTTTCAACGCTCGGCGATGGTGTCTCGATAACGGTTTGTTCTGGGAACTGCAAGCGTCCAAGTCGGTAGCCTAAAGCGGGTGCGAGGGTCGTGGGCGCTCCTGTTGCGTCTCTCCTGCGATCCGGGTCGGCAAGTCCTCTTCGTAACGGTAACGGTCTGGTCGGTAACGGCGGCGGTCTGCTTGTCGATGGTGCTGATTTCTTATCTCCTGTAGGTTTCGGCGGTTTCTTCTCGTCTTTCTTGCTCGAGGAGCCTGCGCGTGCGAACGAAATGTTGCCAAATAGATCGAGAGGAAAGGTGAGGGTGTACGGAGGTGGGGTGTGGGCCAGCTCGCTTCAGCTGTGTCCCCTCGCGGTGGGCTCCAATATGTCGGGCGGCGGGCTTCTGCGAGTTCGGAAAGGGGACAAGAGAGCGGAGGGAGTGATCAGTCCCAGAAAGTGTAGTTTTTCGTAGTTTTCTGAAAGTGAATACGAGATCTATTCGGCGACGAAGTGAGAACACAAGAGTACGAACTATGAGTGAACTAAGGAAGAAATCGGAACGTCGACTACGTATTTGAAATTCGAGGGGCGGTTGCATGCTCGAGGTGATACGCGCGCGCGCACTGCCACCTCGTCCTGATCTGATCACTATTGCTACCGAGCTCCTCATCGTCGTCTCCTCGTCCAACCCCAGACCGTCGGCGAGCCCTACATTATGTTGACCAGAAAAGGGACAATAGATATAACCTGAACCGCCCTGCTGATGAACTTGAAACTTTGGAAAAGATCTACAATTTCCATAAGTTATCCTTTGAGCCAACAATCAAATTGGAATTATCAAAATATTTCAAGAACAAAGAGCTAATGATGGCGGTCATTTTATTATCACTTAATCGTAATCCTTTCTTCGCGGCACCTGCCCTAAAGTGGTCTTCCGAAACAGAGCTGACTGACAAGCACTCACTGGGCATTGGGTCATTTCTGTCACGGTATCCCAACAAACTGATACTTAATCACTATAGAGAGCTGGTATCAGTGTTCAATCCATCTGATTATGTTCCAACAGCATTGCGAATTGTGGCTTTCCTTTGCACCAAGCGCCCACATCCTACGCGATACTACAAACCATCCCAAATGTCCAAATCTACACCTGCTATACGTATACAAAAATCAGCTTTCCATCATCCAACTTGCAGGCTTGGGAGGAAACCCTATATTCTGACATCTTATGCAACTTATCAAACACGACGACGCAGTGTTCCGTATTCTCGCTTTCGACGACAAGAAAAGCACTGCCACGGTGTACGCCTGACACTTGCACGTCTGAATCCCGACGAGTCGGATTTAGAGGCAGAAATACAGAACAATGATACCGAAACATATCAAAATGCATTCGACATCCTTCCAAAGATCCTGGGAAAGTGCCCGAAATCTGAAGAGTTAATTAACCTCATCTGCAGGCACGGAAGGAGCATCATGTATTTTCCAAAGAACCAAAGGCCTTCTCTAAAAACCACCCACCCTACCCACAATGCCATCTGCGCCATGCACGCGTACTTGGATCGAGTAACCAAGGGCGTTGGAATAGTTGATCAGTAACCGTCATCACGAGTCAATGCTGGACCTGTATATATTTTCTTTCGAACCAGTATTACAAGCAACATATAATCCGAACGAGCATAAAGTCTAAAACAGAGACTCTCAAAAAAGTCACGAAGAAAAGGGCAGATATCAGTTTAGGAACGCAGAACGCAGAAGGGACGTTGTCCAATCTTTCCCTCGTTTCTCTCGCCTATCGTTGTATTGATGATGAAGCGCTCGGAGCGGTACTTCAGCCCGTTGGCAGTCATAATCATGCCGAGGAGATGACGCCGAACATCATCATGTCGCGAATATCGTTCGTGTCCGCAGGAGGGAGAAGCCAATCGACGAGAGGGCGACCGAGGAATGACGGTCAGAAACGCAAGAGTATAGTGACAATAGGATAGAGCACTGGAAAACAAGGGTGGCCAAAGATGCAATTTTTCATGCACAAATGAGAATTAACCAGAAAGACGACGAACAATATTGGAGGGAACCCGACTGTTCGTATGTATATGGTTTACCCAAACCATCTTTCCAGAATTCCTCCACGCTCTCCATAGCAAGTGTATGCCAGCGGACTGGGGCGCGTCATAGCGTGAAGAGCGCTCGTTCTCAAGAAGAGAGAATACAGAAAAGACGTCCGCCGACGCATCGTAATGTCAGTCATTTCTCTCGTCGACGAGCCAATCCGCTGGCATATTTCATCCCATCATTTCGTCCTGTTCTTGTTCGTCCACACCACCCCTGAAATCCTCGAGACCATTTTGCCGAGATTAACAAAATGAAAAAGACAGATGAAGAATATCGGTCCACCAGACGAGCGAGAAATGAAGGAAGGAATGAAGAAAAACCAAAGAAGCGGAAAGTTTAAGTAGATCTGTGTCACGCCGAAGTTCGCGGTACGAAGAACGGTAATTGGAAGGGACGTACATAAGTCGAGATGTGCTTCTTGATAGTGATGACAATTCTTGAGTGTGGTGCAGGTAATAGCGCTATCACACTGGGTGCACAGCACCATATTCGGAGATCGAATTTTGTAACAATACGGTAAAAATAGTCCCAGTATTTCTACCGTACTAGGGGAAAAAATACATAAAGAATACGGTGGCGTATTTTTATCATACTTTTTGAAAGGAATACGGTACAAAGACAGTAACAAAGATCATTGTATATTTTTATCGAAATCTGGTCAGCGAATATGGTAACAATATGGTGCCAGTATAATTGAGCTCAGAATACAGTAAGAATATGATGAAAATATCTTGCCTTGCTAAATGCTAGGCTCAGTGGATTCGACAAGTCGCCACCCTTGGCTGCCTTGACACAGGCAGAATGTAAGGCAGGATATT
>MU155554.1:0-23223 GCA_015484465.1 Pholiota conissans
GGGTGCTGCTCCCCTCCACTGAGGGATGTGGCCGGCTTCTTTTCTACCGCCTTCCGTACCTCCCTCCCCTCCAACGAGGGATGTGGACGGCCGTTGCCACACCTGCTTTGTCCCTCCCCTCCAACAAGGGATGTGGACTGTTCTGGAAAATCGAGGATGGGCACGGATGGGCAGGCGAGTATAGGGGCGAAGGGTGAATGTATAGCGAGCAGATGGACAGACGAGCGGACGAGCAATGTCGACTACGGACAGACGGACGGACGGCAAATGGCGCGAGGACAGCGCAATACGACGGTGACAACAATTCAATGAACGACGACGAGTCGACGACCCGCAACGTGTCGGGAATGATGAGGATGGGTGAGGGAGGGACGGGGGAGCGCGGACTGGCCTACAAGGAAGGGCGAATGAGGACAGGTGGCCGAGGGGCAAATTCCGGTGGACGACCTGGGATGGGCAAACGATAGAGAACAATGGGCGGGCATGCGACGATGGGCAGCGGCGGATAGTGAACGAGTGATGGAGGAGGGTGAGGGTGAGAGGGGACGGCGAGTGATACGGATGTATGGAGGTGGATGGGCAGCGACGTACAGGTGAGGACGGACGGACGGGAGCTGGCGGACATGGGCAGCTGCCCTTCTCCGCTTTTTTCTCTCGTCATCTGTTCTCTCCCTTTCTTTCACCCAGTCTAACATTCTCTCTCAGATGTCTGACAGCGACAACGAGCAATTGGTGAGCATGCGATGAGCACCCATCAGCGACGGAACGAGGAAGCACGAGGGCTCGAAAGCAGCGGCAGACCAACGATGCTGGACGGCAAATGGCGGATGCGCAAGAGCGGCTGACGGAGGGCAGACAGGCAACAAAGGATAGGCGAGAACGGTGAACGAGCGTAGTGGGCGAGGATGGTGCTCTTGCCGTACTCACTTTCACTCCTGCTTTAACCCTCTTCCTTTCTGCAGCCCTGTCTCATTCATCCTTCCGTCTTTTGCCGTCATCCCTATCCCGCTAACGGCGAGCTGCTTCCTTGCTCCACCCTCCTCTCTCTCTCCATTGTATGTAGTATCATGTACTTAGTCTATTATTTATTTATGTAACTTTCTACAAATGAATCATGGAGTTGTGGCCAGTATAAGCTACAGTGTGAGCTTGAACCCATGTACCTAAAATGGCAGGTTCTGCCATATATGTTAATGCCTCCGAGCATCATCCAAGCACTCGTTCGCGCATCCAGCTATTCCTGACCATTTTTCTTCTTTTTTTCTACTGTAATACTTCGAAAAGTAATAGTACAACACGTCTGTTCAATAAAAATCGAGAAAAGCGCAAGGAAAAACAAGAAATTGAGACAATCCTATTATTAGCACGTCATCCAAAGCCTGCCCGTTGCATCCACCCCGCCGCCCCCTCCCGCTCCCCCGCAAATGGGCCTAATAATTCCTATTATATTCCTACCTATATTCCCCGCTTTTTCCGCCCCAAAAATCCCCGCCCACCGCACGCTACAGCCAAAACGAGGCCCCGAGCATCATTTGCTACGATGTTTGTACATGTTAGGCAACATCCTAGACCCCCGCTGCGCGCTCGCTGCCCTCCACAGCGAGCGCACAACCCCGCCACTGCTCCCGGCACCCCCGGCAGGGTAGAGCATCATCCCGCTCACCCAGCCATCAAAAAATCCACCCCCACCGCCCCGGCATGGGCTTATAAATCACCTTTGAGAGCCCTTGGGCAAGATTCCGCTATACATGTATGACCCTTGTTAGCGAACTGCCCACATTTCATATAAGAAAATAGCTTACAAGGCTGACTAGCCAGTATGCTAGTATCCTACCGTTCAAATTTTGCATAATTGTACAGGATCAATGGAAAGCAGGAGCAAATGAATTGTATTAGGACAACCCAGGTTTGAGTGAGAACGGTTATATAAGTGCGAATGTATAGGGCCGGCGTCCGCATGCTTGCACGTATTTGGCAAGCCTATGCTAAGTATCATAAGCGTGCCAAACAAGCATAAGCAGTGCTTGCATAGTGCATAGCTTATATAAGCAATATGCTGTGTTGAGTTAACCGGCCCTATTGTCGCTGAAACATTGTTAGACGCATAACCTGATTAACTTTCTCAACCGCCTATTCATACCTTGCATTACCTACATAGAAGGAAACGCGCAATGTCCGAAGCCGTTCGACCGAACAAACGTCGAAAAATGATGGTTCGTTACCTTTGAACTTAAACACGACTAACGAGTATATTCGTTGCTTTGTAAGGGATCACTACATTTCTTGGATATTGAATCTGCGCAATATGATGCCGGGGAAGAGGAAGAAAACGCAAGCAATGTGGATGGTAAATTTTTCATATTGGGGTCATTAATGTTGACGTTACAGGCCCTATATCAGATACTGGTGTTCAGCATAATGATTCGGAGCTAACACATTTTCAGCGCGAACATGCACGCCAAAGCAACGAAACGCAGAATGTAATAACAACTTTATCTAATGATTACTTCTTATGGGAGATAAGTTGTACGGTGCGTATAAATATTATACGGTGATCACAGCTAATATCGTCGGCATTAAACAGCCAGGCCACGAAGAATATGTATGCAGTAAGGTCAAGACATCAATGAGTAGTGGTATATCCACACATATCGTGCCGCACAGCGTGTATGGATGTGCCAGTCTACCAGGTAGAATATATGCAGAAACTGCTACTCATCCAGATGCAATCCTATTAGCTCAAAGCTACCCAGAGCTGCATTCATCTGGCATGAAACTAATACCTACCACGCAGGTTATCGCAAATAAACCCGTACATTACCCGCAGACTTGGGTTCGAATAGGAAAGCAAACAGCCATTCGAATACCATACACAGGGGAGACAGCCTTGTTGGCGAACAAAAACGATGAGCTAGTAGTAGTCGTATTGCCTCGTCGACATTCCAACAGTGAAGGGGTGCATGCGCAGTTCAACGCGGTATCCGAGGCATTATTTGATGCAGCCAACGTTGGCGAAGATGCGATGGTTGTCGCTAGTCTGGAAGATATAACAGTATCGCCACCCTACGTAAATGTGCTGCCCACATTGGAAGAACTGTATATGTTTCGAGCGTCCGGTTTTCTGCACGAATCAACATTCCGAAGAACACTGGCAGCAATTACGCAGACCCGGATCAAGGTACACGACCGTGTTCAAGTAGTATGTGGCACATATCGTGGTCTGGTGGGTCAAGTCGTGGAATTGTCCGAACACGATGCAAGTGTATTTCTACCGTCCCAAAGCGACACTGCGAATATCGCAATAAATGAACTGCGGGCACACATCTGTATTGGCGATGAGGTGACTATCACACAAGGTGTGCACAAAAATAAAACAGGTTGGGTTGTGGAAGTAACGGACGATGAAGCACGTATCGTAAATATCAAGCATGCATCGGAGGTGCGCGAGTACCGTACACAACGAATATATCTAACTGATAATAATGTGCTGCAGTTCACCGTGAGGAGAGACCAGATTGAATTCTACGATGCGCCGCAAACACTCACACTGCGCTCGCAGAAAGTGGATGAATATCACATCAATAAAGAATACAATGGAGATAGCACGCATATCAACAAGGAAGTGATTGTTGTCGGGCCTTCGATATACAAAGGAATGCGGGGTATCATAAAGAAAACAACCGGAAGCGCTGTGGCACAAGTAGAGCTAAATAATCAGTCAAGGAACAAAGTGGAAATACACCTTGGTCAGCTAATGTTGCAGTGAGTATATTCAGTGATTCTACGGCTTTTCTGACTTATGTTCTAAACCAATTGATAAAATTTTTCTAAGAAATATAATAACGCCGAGAGACGGCGTCGATATAGCAGATATGCACAGGCAACTGCCACGGTCGACTACTCCCTCCGATATACTCGAAGTTACGCTGGAGAGCAATACCGCACCTATGTCGATTCTTCAAACAATCGGGGAACCACACTCTCGCACGCCATCGTCTCTACGGGAAATCATCGAAACCAATGTCAACGTTATGTCGTCATGGGATCCTGATTCCGCCACACCAGGACCGCCCGACTGGTTAAAGGACCCATTATTTCACGCATTCCGTGTGCGGTTGCTTAGACCAGGAGATACGCATGCTAATCTTGAATTTAAAAGCATTGACGGTGACATGTTATCGATACGAGACAAGTCGCTGTTCAAGCAGGTGCCATTACAATCAGTGTCCTGGTTACGACCACGGCACGAAGACAAAGAATGTCATGTGGTTCCCATAGACGGACCATACAAAGCTCGGAGAGGCTACGTGGTCAAAACCTTCGGGGTAGATGAATGTGAGATACACAAAAAAGGAACAAGGATAAAAAAAGGCGAACGCCTTCCCCGAGTAGCAACTACATTGCTGGCTCAGATATTTTGATGTACATGATACAATGTCAACTATTACTATTATCAAGCTATATCTCAAAATACACCTGCGTTGCACGCTAGGGCCATATATAGATATACATTTATTCCCACATTTATAATTTGGTTCGTTTCCTCCTACCAGCTACGTGCAAAAACTTCAGGTAACCACCGCCTACATGAAACCAACTACCGATAGAGAAAATCAATACATAGAAGATATTTTCCCGACACCTGGCCGCCCCAGTCATGCACCTGTGATATACGTCTCGACGAATCATCCACTACTTCCAGAAAGAGGACAAAGAGCATTCGTATTCTATATGAACACTAACCTATCGGGTATGAAACAAACCATGGCATATGAAAAAAGTCAAATCATACCCTACGAGAAATCAGCAGAACATCTCGTCATCAACGAAGGTAGGTTTATGTTCCAACGTTGTTTCGCATAACTGAGCAGTATATGCACAGGATATTTGCAATTAAGGGGTGGAGATTATCTCTTTGCTGCATGTACTAGAATGAACAATGATCTTCGACGACCCAGTCAAGATGTGATTAAGATGTGGGTGACAGACAGGCAAGCTTTTCCTTAAATCACGAGCGAAGAAATGTTCAATATTCAAATTCGGAAATACAGTGACACTGTAGACGATCAAACACGACTACCTAACGCTCGCGATCGTGCCATGGGTGATCGACGCGAAAGGACAGAATTGAAAAGCATTGTCGATGACAACGAGCGATATACCGGGGGTATTGCAATCGAACGTTCTGTAAGAGCGAATGGGAAGACCAGATCGCAGACAATCGGTCCTTCCAGACAGAATGTCCCTAAGATCATAGGCCCATGCAAATCGAGTAAAATCGACGATATCAATGGAGAATGGGATGACAATTTATCAATGCGACAAGAGCTGATCAATGTAAGTCAATATTGTACACAACATGTATATGGAATGCTAAGACTAGCTGTAAACGTCAGGCAGGCAGTGAGGTCGCTGCGGCATCTCTTATGAAAGGACCAGCAATTACAGTTCGCAACCTGCAACAGTGTAGTAGTATAATGAACCACCTGCGATGTGGATCTACTTTAGTGCCAGGCTGCACAACTTGTTCAACTTAATATTTCCACTGCTCAAGATACAAACGAGGGTGCATAACTACAGTGAATCTACTTAAAATGGACTAACTTTCAAAAAAGTGAGATCCATGCTATCATCTATAGGCAGTGCCAGCGATGTACATATCGATGCATTGGATCATCCAGCATGCTTTACAAATATTCTATCGTGTCCTGATATTCCAGCGGGATATAGTGCAGGTCGAATGCATTTTCTACTTCCCAGAGTATTTGTGGAACTGGACATGCATATAGCGGTTAACTTTTCGGGGCTGCATTTTCATGGCGGTACAGCACCTCTTGCCCCACTGAGGGAAAAGAGGAATGGTTGGGAGACCAGAATGGTATTGGTGAATTACCCTCAACGACTCGCATTAGATGGGCAAGCTATCATGCCTCTCGCGTCTGGTCCGAGAAATGAAAGCGTAATCAATATAACACCAGAAATGCGTTTTCCGGAGTTAGTCACTTTACATGATTTACAATAACGAGAATAACAGTTTCACAGAAAACATACCGATACCGCAAACCAGAACGCAAAGGTAGCGACATACACCCACGAAGGAGCAACAATGTCTAGCAAGGAACAACATATTGATTTTGTAGGCAGGGAAATAACCCTTCTTACAAATTTCATTCTATCACAATTGCCGAAAAGCTACGGTATTCAGTTCCATGCCGACAAAGCACTTGAATCCATTAGTTATCGAACTTCCGACAATAAACGAAAGACACTAGGGCCTTGGATTGATGCTCCCGGATACCGACCCAAAGATGCCAGTCGCGACGAAAATCAAACCGGAAAATTCATAGATGACCTGGTTGACCAAGCACCAATTAGAACGCGTATACTAGCTGAAATGGACGAGCACCAGAAAACTATGCAGCATTTCATACCACAGTGTGTTGCAAGCAATAAAATCCAACCATTAACGGACAACGACATTGCAGTGCTCAAAGAACACGTGGACAAGAAACAAGTACCTTGCGCAGAGCGCAAACTAGCCTACAGTTACCGTAAACAGGACGACATTTACGCTAACACAAGAATGCGGCTTGCATATCGAATATCAGGAGCAGAAGATCCAATTGAAGAAAGTAATGACAAAGGAGACGAAGGAGAAGACGATAAGCCAGAGGCAAACCCAGATTCTGAAGCAGACCTTTCTACCGAAAAAACTACGCCCAGAAAAGCTTTCAGTAATTCAGGATTGACCGCAGAAGATGAAGCTTATGCCCTAACCGAAATATCCGATGATTCGGATGATGAAAGAAGCGATACAACACATACATCACTCGGACGAAAAAGCAGAAAACGCGCACGTTCTGCCTCAATAATATATCAAGATAAACCCAGCTACAAAAGAACATGTTCTACAGGTATGGAAATATTGTACACAATATATCACTGCATTGCTGATAACGATACTAGCTGTTTTGCAAAAGAGGGAGAATGCGCATTCCAACGCGACTGAAATCAGTGAATATTTCGCATAAGAGCATTTGTTTATCTCTTTTACCGACATAAACATTCAGGTCATACATTGGTATCGACTGTTAAAAACAAGCAACCCATCATAAGTGAGCGTTCACAATACTGCAACGTTTGGTGACCAATAATATCTTTAGATCGAGCGTATGTATTGGTCCCACGCACACCCCCATCACGTATTTACAAAGCCGTCCAGCATTGTGTTACCTGTAGAAGATGAAATACAAAATGTCTGCAACTCTGATGATAAATCCCTCGCCGTTCATGAAGGTATGAAATAATCTGAATTCGCAAACAATATTTAATTACAAAAATCAACCAGTGTTCCCGTTCCTGTCTAAATACTTATTACTGGCGATATATCAAGAAACATCTGACCTGGAGGATGATATAATGTCCCGTTATCAAGCATATCAACAGGTGACGGACATGAACGCAGTGATTCAAGTGGACAACACCCGCTTAGCAAGCAAACATTCAAATCAAAATACTTATAGTCCCAGGAAAACAACACAGGAGCTAGTAGATCTTTCGATCAAAGTGGCAAACCTTACCCGCATGCAGAGTAGCATCGATCTCGACTTACGTTTACTGAAATGGGAGGTTATGGAAACACACCTGCATATATCAGATTGGCTAGACAAGGAACTGCCCTCAAAAATCTGCAATGTGCTTGATGAAGATATACACCTTATCGAATCGGAAGATAGCTGGATTATTTTGGTGGTTAAAGATGTATTGCATATGATCAATTGTCGATCCACCACACGCACGTTTTCAACCGACGATTATATACTAACAAAATTTATACCAGGCCAGGTGAAGACAGTTAACAGAAAGGCCCGTTATTGCATGACTGAATGCGATATGCGAGACGAAATCATTTACATCATACAGAAAATCGTTGCCAGCTAGTTCAAATTCCCACCGCAAGAAGAGAGATGGAGGACGTGGGTATTAAACACCTTGGTGAAAGAATTCGGCTTAAACATCTTGGTCCTCAAAGCAACATGGGACATTTTCCATCATGGCACCAAAACAAGACTGCTACGCAAACGCGCCAATGACAGGAAGGTCACTCATGCATGCACGGCCGATTTGGAGAAGTTGTTGCCGCAATTCGACAAATCAAACCGTCCGACAATGGTAACACTCTTGGAATCCATGAAAATAACCCTTGCTCTTGCGCTCAACACCGATCCATCCAAATATACCGTCGTGAAAACAAATGGACAACATGAAAGATACCCTATTGCCAGGGCTGCGATGTCCATAATAGACAGAAGGTGGCATCAGTTTACGTCGTTCTTCCAACAATCTATAGATCTTTACAGCGGAAATTACAATGAACCGACGCTGTTGCAGCATAAACAGCTAACCACACCCGAACATCTATATCCATTTCGCGAACAATTACCAGTACGGAAACGCATGAAGTCAATAGGTGGCCCTTTTCATGAGGACAACATTAGAAGTGTATCTGGGATATTTAGCGCTATTGCATGGCGAGCAATTACCTACCGAACGGAATTCTCCGAAGAGGAAAAAATGCTGTTCAAAGATATTGATGACTGGCAGGTCACTCTGTCGAAGATACCCTCTGGCGAACAGGGCTATGTATGCAATAAAGCTGCATATGGCTCACCAGACACCGGAAGAAGTGAAGAATGGGCGACAGATTATTGGATGAAAGTGCAACAACTTGATTGGGAAGCCTACTGTCAGAGGGAGGAAGCGAACACATTTCAAGACACGATGTCTCTGTTTTCAAATCGTGAAGACACACCATTCCCTCAGCTGGGATTGCTGGGCGCGTTTGATTTGACCGTGGACCTCACATATTGCTCCAAACCAATACATTCCGCTCCGACCAACATGGTTATCGCTGAATGCATCTTTAAAATCAGTAGGGGATCCATGAATGGTGTCATTGTTCTTAATGGCGGAAATCCATCTGGAAGAAATAAACGCACCAAAGCCGATGTAGTGCTTTGTAATGCTACCATTGAGAAAGCCATTAACATAATGCACAAGGTGATGAATGACAACAAAGGAGTGGACATTGTCATAGATAACATCTTAGCCGAGAATGCGCTCTGCAAATTTTACCATGCATATCATAACAATATGTTGTAAATACGATGTGACTTGTACAGTCATCAAATTAAATACATACGCATACGCGATGACGTACGTGCTTGGTAAAAGCAACCATTTTCTGAAATTCCACGCCCACGTACGTCATCACAATGGACATGCTTACATAATGCATGCATTATGCAAGTCTACACAAATGTTGTCATTTTGTAAGTATAAACTATAAACACAAACTTCCATATAATTCCGAAAAAGGGTTGTTTTCGGCGCCTGAATACATAATGCTATAACACTTCCCTATTTCTATTATCATATTCAACAGATTACTGAAAACGAAACCGAAATACTGTTGACACTCACACTTTGACGAAAGCAAGTTAGTAGACGTTGAGTTCACAAGTATGCACAGTACAGATGCGCATAATAACACAAAAAACTGAAGTGTAAAGTAATACCTGTGATTAAAAGGAGCATTTTTCCGCATATATACTTTAGATGTCAACAATATACTGCATGCTTCAAACTTATAGAACTCCAAGACATATATATTTATTGGGACGAAAATGTGACAAGTGTATATTCTAACGTGGTAAACCTAGAAGCAAGATCCATTGAACATAGTAACTGACAACGGGACCGATTTTCGGAGACTTGTACACTTGGCAAGAATGACAAATAATGGTGTACGAGTCAGGAGGTAATTCATCCTCCCAGAGAGGGAAAATATTATCCAAATTGTCGAAGGTCGATGAATCGTACTTGAATTTCTGGCCGATGGCATTGTACACCTTGACTACAGAAAAATCAACAATGATCGAACCAAACAAAGCAACCAATTCACTTACTGGGGGTGCCGAAGGCCAGAGGTTTCACAATTTTACCACCACGGGCAACAGGTCCTCGGACAGGTTCCACCACCTTAACCTTGACAGGACTGCTGTTTGGATTGTACATATCGTCGTCATCTTGGTTAGTTTTGTACTTCTGGCCATCTAGATAAAAAGTCAATAGGGTGATACTTAGCACAAATTGTTCACCGATCGAAGCTTACCTTTTTCTGAAGCCTCAACAAATGAAAAGGCGTCCTTCCAGATATTGGTTTTTATCTCATCCTGCCCCATAACCATACAAATCAAAGCCCCTGTCCTCTCTCCAAAAATGCAGAGCAGTGTACCGGTAACGTAGAAAGCAGAAAATGTCATGACCGGATTGTATTGAAGAAGAAAGCTTTTTTGAATAGAAACAGTGGTTAAGAACAGGCCAGTGTCCTTTCCAATGGATAATTCGTGGCGGGGAGAATACGAACTTCCGATAGAGCGTGCGGTAATATCCAAAGGGGACATTCTGCCGAGATTGCCGTATCTTCCGTCGGAAACGAACGAAATAGCAGCAAGGGCCATGCTATAGTGCAATAAGAAAAAAAATGTAAGTATCAATGTAGCACATAATAGCAATCAATGATGACTGACCGTGGACGGAAACCTTCCGCAAGTTTCTTACACCAGCCACTCCAGTTAATGTTTCCGTTACCAGCCATAGAACTAGCGTTACTAGGAATAAAGGCAAGTTTGCTGAAATAAAAACCGGTTGTCAAACAACATGACATTTATTCGACGTAATGGACATACCGAAGGGGGGGAAGATCGTTGTATAACTCTTTTGCTTCCAATGCAGGGTCTTTCAAAGCATCCAGTTTCCATTCACACTCAGTAGGCAACTCTCTGTTCCGAACAAGAAGTTAAGTCAAAACGTTCAACATAAAGTATGATAGATGAAGTGATTCAACCGACCTGACTCGCAATGCAGTTAAATCTGACATATGGACTGTATTCTTAGACGCAACAGAATCAGTGTCGGAGTCGCTTCATACCACGTTAGAGCAATCGATAAACAATGAAAAAATGAAGACGTACGCAGCTTCAATGTCTTCGCCTCCATCCTCAGACTCGACCTTGCGGTTTTTCTTCGGACTGAAATACACAATAAACAATTCATGCATTGGGATACATGTACAAGGGAAACTCACGTCTTGGGAGCAGGACCGGAAGCCTTTTCGACGGCCTGAGCCGGCTTGATACTAGATACATTCAGCAATGGGCACAAATACTGAAAGAAGACATACGCAGATTCAACATCGTCACCTTCGTATTCGGAATCGACCTTTTGGTTCTTCTTGGCGCTGAAAAATACAGTGAACAAAGAATACATAAAATATACAAATAAGACTCACGTCTTGCGAGCAGGAGTAGAAGCCTTCTTAGCGGCCTGAACCAACTTGGGTCTGAATATAATCAGCACAGAGTACAAACACCGAAAGAGGAAGACGTACGCAGCTTCAACATTGTCCTCTGAATCGACCTTTTGGTTCTTGGCACTAAAAAATACAGTGAACAAAGTATACATAAAATATTAAAATAAAACTCACGTCTTGCGAGCAGGATCAGAAGCCTTCTTGGCGGTCTGAACTGGCTTGATACTAGATACATTCAGTAATAGGCATAAATACAGGAAGAGGAAGACGTACGCGGCTCCATCATCGTCACCTTCGTCTTCGGAATCGACCTTTTGGTTCTTGGCACTAAAAAATACAGTGAACAAAGTAGACATAAAATATAAAAATAAAACTCACGTCTTGCGAGCAGGAGCAGAAGCCTTCTTAGCGGCCTGAACCGACTTGTGACTGAATACAATCAGCACGGAGTACAAACATCAAAATAGGAAGACGTACGCATCTTCAACTTCGTCCTCGGAATCGACCTTTTGGATCTTCTTGGCGCTGCAAAATACAGTGAACAAAGTACACCTCTAAAATATACAAATAAAACTCACGTCTTGCGGGCAAGAGCAGAAGCCTTCTTGGCGGCCTGAACCGACTTGGGACTGAATATAATCAGCACCGAGTACAAACACCAAAATAGGAAGACATATGCAAATACCGCTTCTTCGCCTTCTTCTTCGGACTCGACCTTCTGGCTTTTCTTGACACTGGGATATACAATGAGCAATTCACACCTTGAGAGATATGTACAATGGAAACACACATTTTTGGAGCAGAAGCAGTAGTCCTTGCAGCATTGGGCTTTACACTGAAATTGAAGTGAATATTGCAAACGTATGAAGGCTGACGTGGAGATAACATACTTAGATATACGTTCGGGAAAGATATCGTCGTCATCGTCTTCCCCATCATCATCGTCTTCCCCATCGTCATCATCTTCCCCATCATCGTTTGCAGCAGACTTAGAAGATAGCATTGTCTTCCGGCTAGAAACGGTATATCAGCAGGACAGAAAATAAAAATAAAATAAAGAATATTCGATGGCATACGGAGACTTTGATGCTAAAGGACTGGCATCGCCGTCGGATATATCCATCACATCGTCGTCAGGAGATTCATACTGTTTGGTAAGTTTCCCTTTAACAACGCGAGCACGCTTGGAGCTATTAAAGAGATATATAAATGAACGTATTTGTATTTGTCAATACAAGAACTTACGGAGACGAAAAGTCAGGAGTCATGCCAAGGGCCTCTGGAATACCTTCAGGGCTATCGCGCTGAGCAAATGTACTTCCACGGCAATGACTTAGTATAACCCCGTAATATACACGAGAAGAAAAAAAACAATACCGAGTCCGTGCATTGCGAGTGCTCAATGGAGGAGTGATGGGCCTATCCTGATGACCAACCCTAATGCGTGACGAGCGGGGTGGCTCAGGATACATACTAACATGAAGGTGAGCAAGGTAATGAACAACCGATCGTTAAGCGACATACGTATCTCCAGGATCAAGCCTTAAACATAACCAATGTCAAAAGATCAATTCAAAGATTGAAACTTTGAGACCTACGCAATACCGTCCTCTTCTTCATTTTCTGCAGCGGCCGTAATCTCATCTGCATACTCGAAAAACTTGCGACGTCCTTCATCCGAATCCTCAACTTCAATAATGCTGTATAAAATTTAAAAAAAAAAATAGAAAAAATCAGCGACAAAATTGCGAACAAATAAAAAGACAAACAACTAACTCAGGTGAACTAACCGCAGAGGTACAATCAAAATTTAACAGAACAAAATGAAAGTATGAACAACGCACTCGGGTCTCATCTTGTTCTTGACTAATTTAACGGCCGGTGCCCTTGATTTATAAGCACGATAAGCCGTAGCGTAACACTGTAGCAAAGCGACAAAAAACATACCTTTCTTCGACCTCGACATCAGGCTCGACGACTTTACGAGGACGACCTGGCCCACGCTTAACTGGGCTACCGTCCTGTTTATTCTTCGAGTTTTCAGTCTTGTTAACGCGGGGAGGCATGGTAATTATTCGACGATTGCAAAATTCTGCAGGAAGGGGGACGGGGCGAAGAAAAAAGTTGAGCTGTTGACATAACTTTATACGTACCTCAAATCGCAATTTCCCACGAAAAACAACCATCGGTTAAACCAGATAACAGATGATTTGTCGGAAGGCGTATGTAAAATTGTGCGATCATGCGCAATCGAATAGGAGGATTGCCTAAATAGTTTAAATTACAGGGTGAGCTCCGTATCTCGAGTTTCAGGTTGTGCCAAGCAATCACATTTTTTTTTGGAGGACCTTTTTTTCGGACATTGCTGCTACGGTACGTTCACGCCATCCTTAAACTGCCAACATCGAAATGGACGAATTCTACCCATACGACAAAGCGAGTACGTAAAAAATAATAATAGCCACAGCATGCTATAATCTAAAGTTATACGTAAAGGAGAGGAATTAGAGCAGCTTAATAGCGGCGCGCAAGATTCGAAGGATATCTATCTGCATGCCGTTGAGGTAAGTTTATGAACAAAAAAAGTCTTCGTTAAAAAAGTTCGCAGGTTCACAACGATAAAGCTTGACACATTGCAGATCGTACAGCGCGAAGAACCGCTGTCGTGGAGATTAAGCGTGTTCAACTCGGAGGATGGTCTCATGGACGACGCATACATCAGGATGAAAGGCATTGTATGCTCTAAAATATTGCCACCTATATCTAAACCAGGGTAAGCGTGTTTCGTGTTTCAAACAACCAATTATTCACAATAAAAAACAGCCCCGCTGGTTCGTTGGCCAAGCTACGACCTCACTTACGCCAGGCCATCACGGTTACCGGACTGGGAAGCGGACAATTCGATAACTACATACAGAATATGGAGCACATATACCTTGCATTTATGAACCATTTTCCAGACGGAAAACTCGACAAATGGGAGCCCGCCAGGTATCAGGGCGTTATGGCACTTGACGCCCATGCACGTTACTTTACTCAAAAGCACTTTGTACCAAGTTCTGAGTCAATTCCTTTCCATTCCACAGTTGATCCTGACGGCGTTCTGGAAAATATACGCGGAGAGGATATGGTACACGCTGCCGACAATGATGTAGACTATTTTGTGCAGCTGCACGACACAGAAAATAAACCTATGTGAGCTACACACTATATGTATATACATATTCAGTACACTAAAAATTTCACCAGAATCAAGCGCACAAGCCCTGGAAATTTTAGAATCAGAGACATTGTGGAAATAACGATGGTCATACTGGCTTATCCAGCTAAGGACAAAAGGTACAAATTAATGCCTCTTCTGAGAGGCATACTACTCTTAAACCAATCCTACCGAGATGTAAGCTAGCAAAAACACAATATGTGCAAAAACTAACTGAAAATATCACAGGAAGCAGCTATCCTGCGCATGAGAAGTCGGTATACACCAGCCACGTTACAGATTCACAAGTTGTCAAGCAAAAGAAAATCAGCGTATTTTGAGACCGACGAGATTGAGGAGACTGATAAAAAGATGTCTAGGATGTCGCTGTAGATATAGTGGTCCTACATATACAATGTTCTAATATGCTACTGAACTTCAACAACGATTCATATAAATCCTGCAACCTAGACAAAGGCTGTAAATGCACATCCAACCACTTATAGGAAAACTTACATGATTAAAGGTCGCATAATCCGCTGCTGTTCGGGATACGCCACGCAGCCCATGGGTATAACTCAGTAGAATTGGACCCAATGAACGGTACAAACATTGTAAGGTGGTCCCCAACTTGACGAAGTCTTCTCAAACAAGAAGAATCGTACGGACAAACATGAGGGAAAAGCAACCATTTATCCAAATTGTCGCAAATATCGAAACCCCTGCCGACATACTTGGAAATCCAATCCTCTCTTCCAGGATACAACCCCAACCCCCTATGGTACAAAGTCAGGGCTGGATACATCGACACAAAGCCCTCCGAACAAATCGCGTTCATCGCAACAGTTGAAGGAAAATAGGTCAAGACGCTGTGGATTTGCAGTTTGTTGACGGTCGTACAAAGGAGATTGATGGACAGAACGTTGTCCCCTAAACGTTTTTCGTGCTTGGTGACCAAAAAAATGTAAGGGTTGCGGAAAGGATATGGTCCAGCGTCTGATTCATATTGCTCGATGCATGTATATCCACATTCTTGTTCTATCCAATGACGGAAAAGCCATCCTGACGATTCTGGGTCATATGGGAGATAGACATCGAGATCGTTGGGGACAAATAATCCGGGGAAAAGAACAAGAAGAGGGTATGAACCAGAAATAGTGGCTTCCGAATCGCGCAAATAATTGCGGAGAATATCGGGAGTGTCCCCTAAACCAAATCGTGCAGATATCGCAGCCAAGGTTTGATGTAGATTGAGCTGTACAACCGCGAATTCACCGGAGTTGTTAAAGGTATCTGCAGAACGAGTTTATACGTAAATTCAATATTATATGGTGAACCAACCTACGTTGGTTGAACGACATTGGTGTAATGATACGAAGAAAACATTTGCGAGGCCTAATTAAGACAATCATCGCAAATAAGCATACACAAGATTATATAATGCATGCATTTTGCAATCGATACTGCACGTGCGCATAAAATCTATCACATAAGCATTTAATGTTTTATAGTATCTACAAACGATTTAATCATTCCCTGAAGTTGGGGATTCTACATGATAATTATCTCCGTAACTGTTTTCAGTTTCACGTGGAAAAGAATCCGGAAAGTACCAATACTCTACATATTGACGAGAAGAAGAATGGTCATGCCAGTATTCGCTGAGATAACATGGAGAACAAGCATAATGGCCCAACCGAAACCACTGAAGAAAAAGCTTGTAAATATAATCTGTAATCCTATGAAATTTATGAGCGCGGTCGGGCCAACTAGTGGAAAGATAAAAGGTACCTGTCCTCCCACAAAACCCTCCTGAGCCGGTCCCGGAAAATCGGTAGGTCATCGTTATTTACTAAGTGAACGTCGTGCATTGCATGTTGTTGTAAATGATGCCCGTAAACAACGTATGAATGTCGTAAGAACTGAGACTTGAAGACGTCAAATACCATAGATAGTCGGCCAAAGTTCCGACTACTGCAGACCTTCCACACGTGATTGGTGATACAATATAGAGAAGTAACAAGCGGATCTAATTCCATTTCGGGTTTGAGTTTCACTGTCCAACAATGAGCATCCCCAACATAGCGGTCAATGAGGCGAATGCAAGCTAGACGGTCATCAATATCGCCCGCGAATGTCTGCCAAGTCCATCCACTCAGATCGTAATCGACGGGAAAGCAATTGTAAAGGGGTGCAAGAGAACCACTCTCGTAAGCTTCTTTTCGAACAAAAGTTGCCACGGGAAAAAGGGAATATGCGCGATCGTATGCAATTATATTCATGAAGCAGGCTACGTGAAGCCAATTATTAAGCCGTGACATGCTCAAGGGTTGAATTGACTCACTACTTTGGAAACTGAGAATCATCGCTATAGGAGGTCCGTTCGCCACAAAAACACGTATTTCCCTAGGATTCGACGCCTTACTCAACACACGAATGTCCAAATCTCCGACTTGCGGCCACTCTTCCGAGTCCTTGGGGATGAAGTTAATGACAGTGGGGCCGCATGTTTCTTCGTAACCAATCTCATTCAACCATTGAAGAAAACGGGCTGCATACGTATTCTCTATAAAGAGATCCAAGGAGGAGGTGGGGTAGTATTCGCGATTGAAGAACTGCAGGGCAATGGAGCCGGAGATCAAGACACCTGATGTCGCCTGGAATATCTGGAATCGGGTCCATTCGGATGAGTTGAGGAATGGGCGAATAAAAACGGTGTAAACCGCGAAGCGTCGCTCGAGATATCGGGTCTTCTTGTTGTATAAGCAACGGCATGTTTCTCCATAGCTCTGCAAGTCTGTCCAATCCATCGCATCCATAATGGAATCATCCGTGGTAAGCAGACTGTAAAGCAAATTAATAGAAAATTTACAATGAAAGGTAGACGCTTACAGCGACAACAAAGCTGGTTCGTTCATGGCTGATTGAAAGAAAGAAAGAAAAAACAACAAGGCGACACAGGGAGATAACAATTGACACAAACATATATAAACAATGCATGTACCAGACGGATACAAAAATATCAAGACCTATACGTATATGTGTATATGTAAATATAGAGAAAACCAAATGCACCTCCATGATACTTGTTTATATAGTATTGTTTTACATTTGTCCATCTATTATTCTGGGCACGCTGTCCAGAAAGCACCAAAAATAACGCGTATCTTCAAGATTGTCCCGTGACACATTAAGATAGCATGTACCACAAAGATGGTGTCCAGATCGAAACCATTTAAGTAAAAGTATATAAACCTGATCTGACAGTCTAAGATAAATGTAAGTCATGAGTATCCAAGCCATGGCCAAACAAATCTCACTGATGAATATAAACATCATTCTTGACAGAATGATGAAGGACAGTCACATTGTCATTATTCGCCAAGTGGATGTCAAGTTGGGCATGTCTAAGCAAATGATCTCCCCATACAACGTATAAATGGCGCAAAAACCGAGATTCAAGCGCATGGAATTCCATAATGTACTGAGCCTTCGTCTGATTCCAGGACACATTCCACATGTTTCCCCCGACACGATAAACATGATCACTGAATGGCCTGCCGAGAGTCGTCGCGTAAAGTGTCCAGCACTGGGAATCACCAACGTAACGAGACCCCAAAAGAACAGATGCTGCCGGATCTTCGAGATCATCAGATAATTTTGGCTTGACAATCCATTCGCTTAAATCATAGTCAAAAGAGAAGTAATTGTGAAGTAGCGGATTGAACACAGATTCATATGCTTCCTTCCGACTAAAGGTGGCCTTCGGAAATAAAGAATAGGCGCCTGAATATGTTATGATGTTCATAAAACAAGCTAAACATGACGATTTTAACAAATGGCAGAGAGATGTAGCAGAAACATACTATTATGGAATGAAAGGATTGCAGCTAATGGAGGACCATCGACGGAAAAAACACGTATTTTGCGAGCACCCAACGGCTTCTTGAACAGACACAGGGTCAAGTCCCCAACTTGACATAAAGGACGGGAAACATTGGAGGCAGTCTGAATATTTATAGGTGCAGAGAAATCCTTGTAACCTATAACGTACAACCATTGGACAAATTCATATGTATATGTCTTCTCCAGGTAAAGGTCCAACGATGAATTAGGATCATATTCCCAGTTAAATAGCTGCAGCGCCACGGAGCCAGATATGAGCAAACCTGAAGAGGCCTGGAAGACTTGGAACCTGGACCATTCAGACAAGGAGAAGAATGGACGCAAAAAAGGGTAGGGCTTGAGACGATTCCTGAGATAATTTTTCATCTTTCTCCGCAAATCCTGGCACGTTTTGCTGTAACTTTGCAAGTCTCCCCAATCCAGCGCATCCATAATGGCAGTATTGGGCCTGCAAGGACTAATTATAAAGTTAGCTTACATCCAAAGGTAGTATTGACACCATACATAGACAATATAGATGGCATATTGAGTGTGAATACTCAGCGTGGTAGAAATTTTCAAAATGCAAACAAGCCAAACAAATATGTATAAACAGAGATATCGCGTTGCAAGACATTATCTACTCAGTGTTATAACAGTATATGCAACGAGCTTTCAGTGCATTAACAGAAAAGAACATGAATAGAATGACCCGTCCGATATTTTATGGTGGCATACCAAAAAGTAAATTAAAATTAAAATTAAAAATCATAAGTCAAATATTAAATAAGGCTTGTGTTAAGCGTACACGATTATATTGCAGGTGAATTTTATTGACTGTATAATTACGACGAATTGCCCGAAACATCATTCAATACAGCATCAGGAGGCAGGTCTATGAATTGAATGACCATTGCATGGTCATTCAATAAAGCTGTGCCCCATGAACTGGCTGTATTGAATGATGTTTCGGGCAATTCGTCGTAATTATACAGTCAATAAAATTCACCTGCAATATAATCGTGTACGCTTAACACGAGCCCTATATATAAAAGTTGACTTGAAATTTTTAATTTTAATTTTAATTTACTTTTTGGTATGCCACCATAAGATATCGGATGGGTCAACTTGCGTTCAAGCTAGCTGTGCCATCTGAACTGGTTGTGCTATATTGACTAATGATGTGGGCTATTTACTATCAGTAGAAATATATCCTAAACAAAATCGTGAATGCATAACGCAACCTTTATATATAATGGTTGACTTGAATTATAATTTTTCAAGTTTTGTTGGCTTTTCGTACGCATCCGGAATAACATATTGTGTGCCCCATACCCCTTAAAGAACGGGTCCAGAACTCGGTGCTATATATAGTACATCATATAGGTCTAGGCCAGTTGCTCACTTTCCGCCGTGAACTTTAAATATAAAAGGCAGGTTTCGGAACTCGGGAATACCGCGCCCGGTGCGCCTTTGTTGATTATTTGGCTCGCCGCCCCCGCCAAGAATAGTGTGGAGGCGCGCTCAAGAATTCAATGACAAGTTCAAATTGCTCGCCATCCACGCACAACTGTACATATAATCTGTTAATGTACTCTGCTTTATGCAATCTATTAACAAGGATTTTTTTTTGCTTTATTGATACAGGTAGCTGACAGCATACAATAGTACAAGTGTGTGGGACGACGCCGACTTTACCGAGGAAACTTTCGAGGTATCAAAACAAAGGCGCGCCGAAGGCGGGAGTTATTTTTGGAACCTTCCTTTTATATTTAAAGTTCACGGCGGAATTTCAAAACTGGTCTAGGCCCTGTAAACAGCCGTGCATAATGCATAGCTTATATAATCCAATTATATAATGGTATAACCAACTATGTTTACACGTGATGTTGTTGACATTGCCTGCGAAGACTCGTGATCAGCACCGATTTGGAGACACGATGGTGTTGACAAGACAGGGAATAGCGTACATGGTAGATACTCAATGCTATATATACTATGGGATACTGAAAGGGGACATCGATGAGACCACACAGTACGTAAAGAACGGGACTGGGGTGCGGCGTGGCCGTCCGTATAGGCACTTAAAGATAAAATTCGTAACAGGGGGTTCCAATGATGGAAATGCTTCAGTACTGGAAGACCTCTATTCGAGAAAGAGTAAGTAGGAAAGAGCCGGAAGGTGTGGAAGACCGAAAAATTGTTCTGTTGCTATGAGAAGTATTTGAAGACGAGTAACCTTGGAAGAACGTGTGCGCACGGTCTTGTCGCTGTCGGACGATGAACTGTCGTGACGGATCGCAGTTGAAATCTGAATACGGCAGTGGTTCGGCACTCCATGCTGTAACTCCGAACAAACTCCGCATATTAAATCGCGCGCGCGCGCATGCTTCACGCTCAGAACTCCTCTACGAGAACCAAGTACGTTCGTTATTTCTATTCGCATTGGTATATTTCTAACTGTTTCTTTTTAGATTATACAACATGGCAGCGAGAACTGTAAGGGTAAGTCGTGTTCATTTATTATATTACTAACCATACTAATTGTCGTCCTAGAAAGCGCCCTGGGTCTTCTGTCCCGGGGCAGAAGTTATCGCTAAAGATGGGAGGGGAGAAATGTTTCTGGCGACATTCGTGGTTGCCGAAACTATGGTCCACGATGGGCAAACGGTGAGTCCTTTCTATTTCTTTTTTTTCTGTCGTTTATACTTCGAATATTGTCCAGGTCTATACCGGGTATTATGTCCGTAAGGGTATCGATGGGCGAGTAGTATTCGTCTCTATTGGGAGGCTACAGTCATTGCAGTAAGCTACTTTGTTGCTTTTCTTATTTATGTCTCTGACTTTTGGCATAGTGTGAATTGTTTGGAATGCCCGGAACGGAATGCATGGGTATAACTGCTTGTAAAATAGTTTAGTTTGCTAAGAACAAGCACTGCAGACAGAGGGTGTTGCGCAACGTCTATTGGGATTACGTCTACTTGGTAAGATTTTTCTATTGCATCTGTTGAAGTATGTGCGCCTCATGATAATTTGGCAGTCCACCATTTTACTACGTACACTCTTTGGACGGTAAGTAATAACATTGATTATCCATGAAATACCTAACTCTCATTCTATTATGCTTAAACCGTACCGAACTTCATCTGCAATTTATTATCACCGTTCGGGAGCGTGAGGGTATTCAGCTGAACATCACTTGAATGTGTATTTAAAATTTTACCTATATATAACATTTAGATTCTGTTAGGAGTTGTCGCGGTGATGGAGATACTGTTTTTGTGATAGAATCAAGAATCACCATTTTAATTGTATGTGCGTACAGTCTGACTAATGACTTGCATCTACCAAAATTCCGTAAAAATACTGCGATCCCGTATATATATTTGCCTTTCCGGTTATTCTATCAGACTCATTCCAAGATTTGCCTCGCGACGCTACTTTCCACACGTTTTACGGAGCCGAACAACGATTTACTTGATTTTCTGAGTTTTGTGTCTTTATTCACCCGTGTATTATGGGTATCAATGATTTCATTTGAACCAGCTCTTTAAGTTGGGGCATAAGGGATAGTTGTCCGATCCTTCTCATATTTTCTAGACTGACATCTTTCCTTATCATTGTTAAACAAACTTTCTCTTTCTTCGACTGCAAGTCGCGACGTGTAATTTAAGCATTCCCTCGTGGCTACCCGGCTCGCGAGCCTATGACATCATTGTTTGAGCTTCTCTAGTCATCTAATTTTAGCCTTTCATCTCTAACCGCTAATACTTGCCAGCCTTCTCGCTACAGTATCCGTTAATTATGTGTGTTATTCAATGCAGATCACTTGTCTCTTTAATTTAGGCATTAATTCTGCACCTGCTGCGTCTCCTTGCAAATCGATAGTATAGACCATCTTCTCACACCGATCATAGCGTCACGTAACTTCTCGGAGATGTCTCCGGATTTTCAAAACATGTGTCGTCGGCAATCGCCTAATAAAGTAGGTCCAGTCCTTCCTATATTTCCTCGTTTTTCTCCTCGTGACGATAATTTGCACTTCGATCGTTTAAGCTTCCTGCCAATGGGACCTTTTTACCCAGACCTTCAACCCATTTGATATAAAAGACCGACACGCTCATCGCTCAATCCCATTTCGCGACATCGCTATGCCTCTTGTTCCAGACTTCTTTGCTGCTGTTCGTCCCTTTCTCGACCAATTTATGGACTTGATATCCTGCCCTTTTCCTAGGGCTGACGATTTCAACTCGTTCGAAGAACAGATTGTATGTATTCAGGTACAACCCAAACATGCTTACTGACGGTAATGGCCAGCTTAAACAACTGCAAACTCATCCAGACTCCTTCATCCGCGCGTCTGAGTTCACCCGTCTCTGCTACTCGCTCTCCCGAGTGGCCGACAAACTATCAGTTCACCATTTCAGTCCCTCTTGGCTCCGTTGGTACCAACGCCCGGCTGTTCTTGACGTGAGTATATCAAATTTATTCCTCACCCATACTCATTCTGCACCAGTATCAGCTAGGTTGATATATCAGACCCCGGTAACTGCCCAACAAGCTGATACATGTATAGCGCCAGTCTGCCCAGAGGCCTTCCAAAGGCATTTATAAGCCAATGCCGGGGCGGCGGGGGCTGATTTTTTGATGGTTGGGTGAGCGGGATGATGCTCTACCCTGCCGGGGGTGCCGGGAATGATGGCGGGCCTGTGCGCTCGCTGTGGAGGGCAGCGAGCGCGGGGCGGGGCTCGAGGTCATTGCCTAA
>MU155555.1:0-23020 GCA_015484465.1 Pholiota conissans
GCATACTTGGTGAGACTATTCAAGTCGTCCCATAGTTCTGCGGGGTCAATTGGATTGGCTGAGTGGATGATTGTGAATTTCTTCGAAAGATACGAGTAAAGTTCTGCCTGATTTAGCAGTGAGATCTTGAGAGTGTCAGCGTTTCCAAGCTTCTCAAAACAGAGAAGACGAATCGGAAGACGATTGAAGACCCGTTGTCGTAGCACCCCTAGCAAGTTTTCCAACGAGAAGAATGGAATGTGCAACGGGCTTTCAATGTTGATGTCAGTTTGACCCTGGTCCGTATAGTTCGTGCGCTCTAGTTTGGGCACCAGTTATTATGCTGTATGAAGCGCAGTAGTCAACAGGGTATCACCTACCTTGGGCACTTTCATCTTCACACTTCGTATCCGGCGCCTTTGCCATGTCCAACACCTCCAAATCTATTGAAGACCGCAGCTGAGTCTACAATCAAGGCCTTGAGTTTATTTACATGCCTTTCAGAAAAACTGTTCTCGCTCTTTGTCCTTCAATCTCGTTTTCCATCTCAGTTTGACTACCTACGATGACGCTGGCGATGTATTTCTGGAGCGCTACGAGCAGATGTTCCGCTTCTGGATTTTCAGAAAATTGACATGGACCTATGGAGCCACGTTAGATGCGCTTTTTGTAACAATGGAATTAAATGCACCGCTAGCATGGGGTACAACGTTCTGCACGAGAGGGACTATCAGATTGTGCAGAGCAGTGAGCAGCGTTTGGCCTTGTGCGCCTGGCTCTATCATCTGTATTCAGTCGACGATTATTTGTGAGAGAATGTCTTCACACCCTTTGTCCTCTGATCCTGAGATTTAGTATCCAACTCGGTATCACCAGTGCTATCGGATGAACTGCTGGACTGATGCGGTTTATCGCTTCCATGCACCTTTTTTGAACTTGATGGAGCCATCGATACTCTGCCTTCTCTCAAACACTGAAGATACTTCTGCGAACTGAAATATTGGTTTAAGGGATGGTCGTTAGGAGAGAGCTGATGCTTCCGACCATTCGTGTACGGCCTCTGTCTGGGTGTACATGTGATACGACATGACATGAGGCGTCTCATCTATGGCTGTGAGTATACGAAGCTGTGCTCGGATTGTGCACACATTCAGTGTTTGAGGCGAGGGAAAGCCCACCGAGGCTGCACAGAATCCGTGCGGCGCTCGTGTAATGTAATCTTCTGCTTCTTCGCAGCTCTATTCCAGTTCTTTCGCCGTTGGCCTCCATCAGATCACTACTTGATCAAGTAACTCGCTGTTAAGGGTATTGGAGGTCGCTGGGTTAGCCAGGACTGTAAACTACTGTGGAATTTATGTTGTAAGTCCCACCATTTCTCTTGCTTTCCTTCTTATCGCAACATCGAGGGTCAATCTTTTAACAGGAGCATACGGCGGAGTACGAGGCGCGGAGCCACATCGACATCAATTGATCGATAAATTACAAATGGCATGTATTTCAGCTGTCTCATCGGTTGAGTCCAGAGAAAAAATAAATTGTCGTGAGGGTAGGGGTAGTACGTATCGCATCATAATGAGCTCTGTGTCTTTTTCGATCGTCTATCGGGATATGCGGATGATGTGAACGTCGTATACTCACTTCCCAATCAATATCTCTCCGTGTACTCTTCTGGATGAAGACTGCATCAGGGCCATCGTCGGCGAGTCTCACAGCTTCTCAATGTTTGAATTTGGTGCACTCTGATCGATCTCTACATCTTCTTTTTCGTTGTCTGGCACTGATGTGAGATCTACTTCTAGGTACACATTCTTGGAACCTGCGGTCAATCTCGCAATTCATTTGCTACTGATGTGCTCGTACATCGAAACAGGTCAATGTTTTGCTACACTCTCTCGCTGAGGTTTTCATCTACGAAGTACTTCCGATCGTCATCCCGATTTCTCTCGACGTCGTCGTACCCCAATCAGTTTGTATTCACTTGTATCTTAATGCGAAATGACGCCGAATACAATCTCGAGCTCGAGGCTCTTGGAATACAAGATAGTCTGGGTTACCTTTGGCGTGACTAACCCGTGCCTTCGATCATTTTTTCTGACTTCGGGAATGCACTCGAATCAGACGTCGTTCGGGGGTTTGGGGCTGGAGGCGGGTTGGGTGTGAGATGGCGTTCGATGTTCGTTGGCACTAGATCAGGGTAGACGAACGTCTTTGAGACGAGAAAGATAATGTCATTTTGTATTAGGCGCTTTGAGAGAAGGCAGGCTGGGTAACTCGGAGATGATAGCGCATGTGTTGAAGTTATGGAGTAAGTATGTAAAGGACGGCATTTGGGCATTGGGTATCGTGTGTATCAAATCGGAGGAGACGAGGCCGAGCGCTAGAGGTGATTGCGGTGTAATTTAATTGACGATGTGTGGGTGGATCGTCGATGCAGTTTGATGAATAACAAATTGGGTGCTTGAATTTACTGATGCGGAAGGGCCGAGAGGTGCGAATATCTTGAGCGAGGAAAGGAGAAAAATCATGAGAACGTTGAGGTAGACTAAGCAGCGAGGGTGGATAAGTGAGCTGAGAGTAGAGGACGGGAGTGAGATGGCGAGGTCGTGTATATGTGGTGGACATGGAAAATAGCAAGCGAGCATGATTTAGAGCACGAGCATGAGCGTGAGTAGATAAGGAGTACGATAGAGTGAGGACAGTAGGAGTGGGCCTCGGAGATAAGACAGAGGGTACTGGACCAGCGCAACACTAGAGGAGGAAACCGTGAACATGACCGTCAATAGGACGAGAGGGACACGCAGGCGACGGTTGGAGAGCAACGCTGAGAGCAGTCTGCTATCCTGGGCCAGTGCAAGCGAAGAGGGAGGGCGCTAGTGGGCTGTTTGTACGACATATATACGAGTGCATGTGCGCAGCTGATGGGAGAGGGTCATTGGATGGTAGGACGCTTATGAGCAGGACGAGTGGGATGGGAGACAGCGTAATTGAGAAGGTTCGTTGGGCGTGTATGGTCGTTCGATGGAGGGTGGGGCCCGGTGGGGTTTGGGAGAGCATTGGGAGCTAGACATGGCGTTTGAGGGGATGCGAGAGTGATGTTGCGTCGTGTATGGGTAGAGATGGGAGGTATGCGAAGAAGGAAAGGAAGCGACGACAGAGGAAATAAATCGGCCCGCGGCGGGCCGCTGGTTCAACATCTCACGTGTCTGGACGCTCTCTTCGACGACGACTGTCGCGTCTTCCTCCTCCTCCTCGTGCAACCCCAACGCATAGAGCACGGTGCTTCCTGATCTCGACAGCGCAACGGGACTACAGCCATAGCTTCTCGAGCTCCCCGTTTCCTCCCTTCCACGTTGCTACACCGACCCTTCTGCACGCTGTATGATGTATCTCATCGCGTACAAGGACGACATTCGTGGACTATCTATCCGCCTCGCTATCTCACCCGGGATGCGCAGACACGCACTTGCGTCTCTTCTCGTTCGAGCACCCCCTCCATCCTTCGTCCCTCTTTCCTTGGTGTGAGTCCTACCTCGCCCCCTCCGCGCGTTCCCAGACCTCACATTCTATCCGCAGTACCCCCGTGGCCGATACACAGCATATCAACCGATACCTCAAGTTCTCCCCGCCTTGCTGCAGCTGTCATCACGTCCGCGAAGACGCTCTCGTCTTGTTCAAGCAACGCATCGCGGATCCTCGTCGAGCCATCCCAGATCACCTCATCTCGATACGTCCTCACTCCTCCCTTTCCTCCCATCACCCCTTTCACCCTCCGTCCATCCATATATCCTTCGCCTCTCTTCGCCTCACCTTCGTTCTCTGCGCGTTTCCTCGCACCCTTACCCCGGCGCGCATCGTACAGTCTCACTCACTCCATCGTACTCCGACCATGCATCGTGCCCTCTCTCCTTCGCGAACACTCTACCGTGTAGTTCTCCCGTCCCGCGCCGGTTTCCAGTCGGATGGATGACGCAGAGTCCATGGGCGGGTCATGTCCATGAGCGACGATGGAGTGACGTAGTCGTTTGAGTTCCTTGCGAGGACCGTACACGCTATACCATTGACTCGGTCAGGCAGGAAAATCGCGGTGGAAGGATTGGAATCAGAGATGGTAATTGGGTGTTGGTGGAACGAGAAGGATCTGATGCCATACCTGCGTACGTTTCCCTTCATTTTATTCTCTCATCATCCTTGTCATCATCTGATTCTGGTCTGACTTATTTTATCGCAGAGGAACGCCTGGTCTATCTTCTCAGCATCTTGGCTAGCTTTGATGTCCAACTTCTCCAACTGCTCCTACACTTTTTCCTCCCTATGACGAAAACCCCAATATGCAGTGCATCTTAAAGAACTGTAAGGCCTGCGCCCTTCATCTCCTCATCCTCCTTTGCATGAGTTGTGGGCGTATATAAGCAATCCAGTTGCTAATAATCCTACCTCCATGACGCCTGAAAAGGTGGAAATCGGAGGAACGACACCTAGTGAGTATTGGATGTCTTTCTTCGGGCTTGGACTGGAGTCGGCTGCAAAGCTGCGTTATGATCCCATCTCTCGCACTCTCTTTCTCTGGTTGGATCTTCGATGCTTATTTTTTCTTTCTTTCTTTCAAACAGGTGTCAATGGCAATATTGAACGAAATTTACGATCTGATCTTCTCGACTGGGCATAGAGTCTAGGAGATCGCATAGGATGTCGCAAACGAGGTACGTATTTTTGAACGTGTATCGCAGATATTCAGATGCTTTCAACCTTCATTCTTGAATTTCAGTTCGAAAGCTCCCGCTCCTTCATCTGTTCTTGGATGGTCCGATCAACCTCCAAATTCGTTTCCCTAATTCGTTCGTGTCATACCGACGTATCCAGTTTTTGCGACACTCCTTCGTCACGATCTTCACCTACCACAACATTTTCGGTGGTCATCCCGATTTCACCCGGCACAACCACCAGGCGTGAATCTGATCGTTCAGCCTCAGGCTGATTCGGATGACTCTGACTTGCTGGTCGTTCGAGGGCTACGGAATCCGTGCGATTCTTGTGTATCGTAATCGCCTCCTTCGCAGCACTTCTGGTCGTCATTCCAGTGCTTTGCATTCGCTCTCTTCAGGTCAAAATCGCACCGTCCGCTCTTCCGTGAGCGATGAACAGTTTTTTGGGGGGTTTTAAACCTTCAGTCAGCCTGAGGTGGAGGCGGTTGTGAGATTTATGGTGTGTCTCTTCGCGTTCGCGCTCTCCTCGTCAACATATCCTGGCCTTATCATTATTTCTCTCAAAGATGGGCCTATGGCCACATAGTATGAACATTGATTAAAGTTCTCCAATCGATATAGCGGGTATCTCCTGGGTTGATGATGGGCATCGGGAAATCGTATAGCATGGTGCAAGCGTGGTGCGTACATATCGCATTTTCGTGAGCTTTGGGTCTTTAATGATCTATCGCGATATGCAGATCGGATTTGAAATTTGAAGGGCATATATTCGCTTCGTGGTCTTATTTCTCTCCATGGACTCTACTTATAGGAGCGAGACTATGCATCAGGTCTGTTTCCTCCTTACGATCAGCGAGTCTCAGACCTTCGTCAGGATACTGAGCCGCTGTTTTTGAATGAGGTGCGTTCTCGTCTCTCTGCTCTCTGTCAAATTTTTCGTTGTTCACTTCTGATGCAGGATCTTCTTGTAGATGTGCCGATGAGGATTTATCTGCGATGCGCACGAGTAGATGGCGAATTTTGATGGCAACGTCGCACTCGTAATGAGTATCAACTCAAGCCTTGGATAAGGTATGTGCCTTTTTCTTAGACTTTCGTGCGTTGAGGTTTCGCTCGACCCGTTTACATGTAATGCTTACTTTTTTTTTACCCAAATTGTAGGCTGAAGATGCACGCTCTCTCGATCATTCTCGGAGCCTGCCGTCACTCTCGCAATTCATCTGTTACTTAGCACATGCTTATAACTGACATCGACACAGGTCAATGTTTAGGTTTTGCGACACCCTCTCGCTGTGGACTCTAACGCCGAAAATACTTCCGATAATCAATTTCCGATATCCTCGTACGCCAATTCAGGGGACGATGTCGAACTAAAAAGACGAGGGGCGAGGTATGTATGATTGACGAGATATGACCAATGATGATGGTGACTGGATGACGGACGGTTGATGGAGCTGGTAGTGAGGCTAGACCTGGTGATCCGAGTGCGTCTGCTTATGTCTACAGAGTGAGGGGCAGTGGTGGTATATGCGGGCGGTCCATCAGGGTATGTCACATTTTTAGGGATCTGAGGTGTATACTTAGTACTCTTGTACGTTGATTTTGATATTGGCCCAATGATAATGTTTGCGATGGAGATTTTATCTTGTCTTCGAAAGAAGAGAGGGGATTTGGGGTTGATTTTAGTAAGTAGGGAGGTAAGGATTATCCTCGTGATATTGAGATAGTGCGAGGTTAGTATATGCCAGTTTGTATGTCTGTCGTTTGATTTGATTTGCTTGGGAAGGATTATGATTCCAAGTCGTTTCTAATGCGAGAGTTATTTTTTCGAGTGGGAGGCTCAGCGCTTATACATAAATGAGGATGATTGAATTTTATATTTGCATTAAGAATGTGATTTTTGTGAGTACGGTACTTGTGTACAGTGCGAGAGGAGAGAAAGATGTGGGATATGCGTGATAGTAGAGCAGGGAGGATGGTGATGATAATGAAGAACGTGGGCGATGAAAGAGCAGAAGAGTCGTTAGGACTTACATAGAAGGCACAGGAAAAAAGGGACTGGACGAGGCGAGATGCAGGACACGATTTAGATCGTAGCGATTATTGAGAGTAAAGAACAGCGTCTCAGATTTGTATATAATATGTAACTGACGTAGTGCGTCGTCAAGGTTGGAGTATTCGCGCTTGCTTGAATATATGCACAAAACTCAGAGTCAGAAATGCGAAGCTTGAGCGCGGACATGCTTGCAAGCGAGGAGGAAACGGAAAGAGAGAGAGATAGTGTCGTTGGGGTAGACAGACTAGCGAGGATAGACGAGGTTAGACCCGGGATGAGAAGCGATGCGGGAGCGGCGAGGTGACATCGCGTGTACTGTATGTATGGGGTATTGACAGGGAGCGAGAGAGGATGAATATGAGCGGACGACGACGATGAGTTCGAGATAGCGAGGGCGAAAGGAATGCGCATGAGGAGATGGAAGCCGTGCAGGAATAGAGCAGGAAAGCGGGAACTTGACCATCGATAGGACGAGGGGATTAGGTGGGCGACGACTCGAGAGGGTTGGAGAGCAACAGCGAGTGAATCCGGTGCACGTGAGAAAGGAGCGTGCTCGGCTGTGCTTGTGCTAGTGCGCTGTAGGCATGATATGAGCGTGAGCGCATGGGGAAGGGTCGTTGGATGGTAGGGCGCCTACCAATGAGCAAGACCAGTCGAACGGGAGAAGCGAGGGTGCGACAGTTGACGAAATGTGGGGCTTGCGAGAGCGATGGTGCATGGACGAGGTGTTCGAGAATCTGTGGGGTTGATGATGTGTTCGTGTGTATGGGTATGGATAGAGATGAGAGGTAAGTAAGCGAGGAAGAGGAGGGGAACAACGGGAGGGAGAGAAATTTAGTTATGTAAGCCGGCCCGTTGACTGTTGGTTCAACTTTTCACCCTGTCTGGTCGCTCTCCTTCGACGACGACAGTGACTGTCGCGTCTCTCCTCCTCCCCATGCAACCGCAACGTGGTCCTTATCCATAGAGCAGGGATCCTCCTACTTTTGACAGCATAATGGGACTACTGCCATAGCTTCTAGAGATCTCCGTTTTCTCCTCTCTACTTCGTTATGTCGACACTTCTGCAAGATCTCTCTCAACGCGTACGAGCAGGACAACATTCGTGGATTATGCGAGGGTGATTCGAGCACCACGAACCCACACCGAGAGCGCCGGCGCCCATCCATTACGTCCTTCGGACATCGTACAACTACACTCATACCTCGCATCCTATCTTTGGTAATCCTTAGGCCTATACGCAGCAATTGTACTGACACGTCGAACACTTACACACTATGATATATAACCACCTCGCTTCCGAATCGTCTATCGTCCTGCTTGCGCGGACGCTCTCTCGTCTCGTCAAAGCATTGCGAGCACCCCTCAAGCTACCTCAAATCACCTCCTCTGGGCACATCATCCCTTCCATCCTTCGCCTCTTCCATCCTCTGTCCCTTCCATCCATCCTTCTTCCCTTCCGTCCACCCGCGTCGCTAGACGAAAACACAAATGCTCCGCACTTCGCACCTGCATCCCGCGTCGGTTCCTAGGTCAATGAACCGCGCAGAGTCCGCGGGCGAGGTCATACAGATGAGCGACGATTGAAGGATTTACATTCATACCTCGTTGTTCGAGTGTCTCCCAAGCTGGATCGTTGACGTTGACATTGACGAGGAATCAAGTTGAGGATTAGATGGATATGGTATTTGGATGTTCAAGGAACGAGAAGATACGTACGTACCCCTTCCTTCCATCCCTCCCCTTACTGTCACATCCGTCATCTAATTCTGATTCGATCTACCGTCCCTCCCACAGACACCAACCGAGCCTCGTCCATCCTCACGGCACCTCGATCGGCCTCGACGTCAACCTTATAATTCTACTGCTCCTACCCTAGCCTATCGCTCTTTGTCTTGCTTACCACTGCTAATCGCAATATCGCACTATTCACACCCACATCTGCCCTCCGAGTTATTTGTAACGACCTGTATGCGTGCGAAGATGGTGAATCGTCGAGACCTACGGCGTGTAACGTCGGTCAGGTAGGAGATTGGGGTGGAAGGGTTGGGATATTAGGCCTGAAGTGGTAGTTGGGTGTTGGAGGAATGAAAAGGATTTTCTTCTCTACTTGTGTACGTTCTGCTCTCCTTCCATCCATCCTTCGCATGTCTACTTTAGACCACGCCATCTGATGTACTACCTCATCTTACAGAAAAAGTGTCCGCCCCTGCTCTGTCCTCGCAGCGTTGTGATCAACCTCGACCTTCTCCTGCTCCTGTTACTCTGTGTCCCACCTCAGTCTACGGAACGCCGTAAGAAAGTGTATGACCTACGTTTGTCGTCTTCTCGTCCTCCTATACGTGAATCGTGGGCGTACGGAGGCGATCCAGACGCTAATCCCGCGTCCTTGGCGCCTAAAAAGGTGGAAAATGGAAAAACGATGACAAACGTCGAAGGTGGACAGTGGAGACGGTGGTTGGGTTTTGCAGTGAATGAGAAGGGTATTCAACTGATTAATCGGAGTCGTGGTGGGTATAATTTCCTTCGTTTCTTCTCTCCTTCCCTCCTTTGTTCCGATCGTCTATGCCAATCTATGCTATCCCATTTCACAGAACACGTCTGCTCTGATTTCACAACGCCACATGAAAAACCCTCAAACCTCTCTCACATCATCCTTTCGTCCTCGTCCTTCCGACCAAGGCGAATTCGGTGTGCATCGCATTATGTATGGGAGGCTCACTCTAGCATAAGCGTCCAAGTGCTCTGTCCTTTCACTTCTTCCATACTGTCACCTTTTTCACGAGCTTGTCTCGCCTCACTCCACGGCGTCGGGCATGCACAGTCGACGCCGTACGACGCTCTCTGCTTCTGCCGTTGCGTCTTCCCCCTCCAAATTCAGTTCATGCAAGCCTACCGCGGTCCTTCACCTTGCTGATAAGCAATGGTCCCCCACGTTGACTTTTATCTATATATGGAAACGGCGGTAGTTTTGAAACGTTGTCCTTGTTTGCCCAGATCATGTGTTGTCTGCGACTCTGGACGGTGGATTCAAAGTGCAAAAGTTTTGAAACGTTGCACTTGTTTGGTTTGCCGCGCGTTGTCCTTGGGACAATGCTTGCACAAATACACCAGCGCCTTTAGAGTATGCTTTAACTTAAGTTTAACATCAATTTAACACAGGGATTTGCTGTTAGACATTCAAATGGGTACCCAGTGAGATAACATATTAGAATACTTATTTAAATTTTTTTTCTATCAAATCAAGGCCAAATTTGGGGCCGACAATGTATGTGCGCCCACTGTGGAGGCACATTCAAACTTATTACTGTTATGTTCAAGTTGATGTTGAGAAATACTACAGTAGTCTTTTTAATACACATGAAGAGCTTATGTATCAATGATTATTTCAGCAAGGTGTTGAGGAGACATAAGTCGACCTTTCATATCCATAGAGTGCTGAATACCCTGCTATTTCCATGCATCGAAGTGTGATCATCATCTTCTTGCAATCTTTCTGGCCTTCCTTCTATGCACAGTATTTCGTTGTGTCAGGTTGCTCTACACGCTCTCAGCGCATAGCCATGAAGAGCTTAGAGTGGATGAGTTATTAGCGTGATGTATGCTGTTCGCTCACACCGACGAGAAGTCTTGTCTATACGTATATCTCAGCTCCGCATCTTGTCTGCTGCATTGAGCATTCAGTCGTTGACTTTTTTATGTACCTTAGATTAGGGTATATCTAAGGCAATGATATGGGTATATATATGGTACTTATTAAGGATGCTTTGCACCTTTGCGTGTGCGCAACGCATAACGGTTCCCAAATATCACGCTGTGGAAATAATGGATGTATTCACGCCACTCAAGTGCGCTCATTCTTAATACAGGTCTACAGAAGTCATGTCGACAGTCATCGTCACTGTAGCACATCTAACGAACACCCGTAAGTGGGACCAAACATAAACAGTGAGTCATGGACCTAGGCATCTTACTTTGGAGAACATCGTGTCATGGGTGCCCATTAATGAATTATAGAGTACACTTGTGAAAAGCAAAGCTTTATATGTCTTCCTCACAGCCTTGGACCCATAACTCCACCCTTTGTGCGCACAAGTACTTGGAAGAGCACAGCATAGTATGTTTTCCTCACAGCTTTTGCGTCGAGTACCATTTGCCTCGTGGTGTATCACATGTACATGTAGATATACTTAGACACTGCGCGAAGTTCGGACAGTTTCAGGGATCATGATCATTGGTCACGCAAGCGTGTGCTCGGCTGACACTCTCTCGTTACCGTCATCATCTTACTGAACCTATATTGCCCATTCGCATATGATGGATCGTATCTCTGGTACTTAAAAAGCGGTTTCTATTGGAGATCGATAATACTGATCCACATCAGGCAGCCAAAAGGCAGACAGAACAGACAAAACGGATCGACGCAGCGATCCCATCGATAGCACTGGCGAAGGCGAGTCGGATGCGCCTCTCAAGGGAAGCGCAAAGATAAGTAAGAATATTATCCCTCTCGTATATTGCATAACTGAATCAGATGATCGCTCGCCAAGTGTTAGACGCCAAAGGCCAAATTCTGCTCGATAGTCTGCGAAATTTGATTTTTCCCCTTATCCAAAACGTGGTTCCGACAGTGAATGGTGATTTCAATATATGTAATCACTTAGAGGATGTCTGATGGTTCTCTATAGACATAGCTAGCGGTCCAGAAGCAGAGCTATTCCTTGTCGCGCTACAGAACTACATCATCAGCATTGTTCACCCTCAAACTGCGCAGAATGCTGTCACAGGGCTGTATGAAAAAGTTATCAATTTGAAAGGTACATACTACTCTCTGTCTTCGATGTATATTAAGGTCATCAAATCCAAAATAGAACTTGACTCACCACAAGTACATCTGAAGAAGGACGAGGTTGGTGGCGAAAATGTGCTGAAAGGTGAGCGAACCCCGTTTTTCACTCCGACTCAATGTAATCTGACCATATAACGCACCTGATCAACTACCAGCCGTTGAAGTAACAGAAAGCAATGTGGTCATACCTCGTCATATCAACGACGAACGGAGCAGTAAGTTTTATGGTTTTCGAAACAAAAGCGAAAGAAGTAAATATTGACTTTCTCTTAGTTGAACTACAATCCCTTCTTACAGACCTGCATGAACGAGTCTTCAATCAATTGCCCATACGGCTCTTGTACTTCAAAAAGCAGGATGACTCCAGTCTTTTGGAGATATCCCTGCTCAACCGCTCAGAAATCTACTCGACCCTCACAGAGGCGCTCACGAGAAGATACATGTGCATGCCCTGGGATGATCTGCATCGTTTTGAGTTGATAGGTTTCGTGACAGAATATGCCATCTTATCTCATACTTGGCTGCGCTCTGAACCCGGAGAAATAACCTATGACTTGTGGCGCAAAAGAGATTTTGATCTGCTACATCCGGGATACCGAAAACTGGTTCAATTTTCCAGAGCTACACTGGAGGATCATGGAATGACCCTCGGATGGATGGATACTGTCTGTATCGACAAATCCAGTAGCTCGGAGCTCGATGAATCAATTCGTTCGATGTACAAGTGGTACGAAGACAGCTCAATCTGTATCACATATCTCGCGGAGAGCTCGTCTATTACTGATATGGCGAATGACTCGTGGTTCACTCGTGGCTGGACATTGCAAGAACTTATTGCGCCATACACCCTCAAATTTTATGATCGCAACTGGAATCAACTTACCTCATCATCTAATGATAAATCTCATGAAGGAGTCCAGGATCAAATCAAGCTCGCAACATCGATCACCACGGGTGAACTTGCACTACATTATATGCCCAATCACCCGATTTCTCGCAGGATGCAATGGGCAGCAAAACGCCGTGTAACACGGGACGAAGACACTGCGTATTCGTTGATGGGAATCTTCGACGTCAGTATGTCGATTGCTTACGGTGAAGGCACAGGCCTTGCATTTTCTCGACTCCTCAAGGAAATTATCAACACCACGAAAGATGGCGTGCTGGACATATTCAATTGGGCTGGCAAATTTTGTTCCACGTCTTCCTTCCTACTTCCGTCGAATCCACAGGCGTATCTCCAGCATGACGAGAACCTTGATATGTTACTCCACTTACCAATGGAGCCCTTGATATTAACACATCTGGGTTTGCGTGTACCCGTATTGATTTTTCCTTTCAGTAAAACGAATACCCCACAGGCAGTATTCGCACCGAAAGGCGATTTTTTCGGAATGGGCTCCATAAGAATTGTAGAGGGAGGGCAGGGGTTCTATCCCTTGACAACGGGGCACTCTTTAATTCTGGATGCTGGCGCCTTCAACCCAAAGATCCCTTCGAATCAGCGAAGATATGCGTTCATAGTTCTCAACTGTACTGGCGACGAGCGCATCATCAATGTTCCGGAACAGTGCTTTGCAATTGCCATCAGCTATTACAATACTGAAGTGTTCATGAGTCCTCTGACAGGCAAGAATAAGGTGGATACCTCACATCCAATTACCTTCCAAATCCAGAGCAAAAATAGTGCCATGGTTCCAGTCCAACAAGGTATGTGGGATGCGCCTGCATATCACTTGAAACCAAGTGAATTACAACAACATGGAATTCAATTTCTTAGTATGTACTGCTGATAAAAGGGATACATACATGTATATTACTGAACTGTTCAGTCATTACAATCTCTTGCATGTGCTATCATTCCTACTATCACGTTTTCGATCCTTGTTATATTTTCATCATGCCTTCTCCTCATTTACGTATATCTCTGTACATCTATGGTGTTCATTCCGCACATTTTAGCCAATGTATACTGCCCTATTTTCACTTATATATTTTCCATTTCTTTCGACTGACCACTTTTCTGCAACTCACAGATGTTTACAAATCTGACTCGACTCGGCCTCGTGCAATGCGATATCAGACTTGTGGATATGAAGACTGGAAAAGGAAGTAGATTTAAAATTTAAAAAAAAAAGAAAGCGGGGAGCGTCAACAGATGCTAAGAATCTAAAGTCGTCAAGCAGATACCCGAGCAAATGTCGAATCGCACACACGAGTCGTCGATGTTGTTCAAGATCTATAGGTTGGTGCAGTGGTGAGCAAGAGCGGGGAGGTTAGTGTTCTTGAAACCCATCACCGCATGCGACTAATCAGTCGGTTCGTTCTATGATGTGCAGGAGAGCTAGATACAAAGCAAGTCATAATACACTCGGTGTGAATGAATGGTCTGCGTCACATATGATTGGTGCGGCTGAAAAGTGTTGAAAGGGGAGGAGAGGGACACTATATCTACATGCAGAGCAGGGGGGTAGAGAAAGCGAGGAGGGAGAATTGGGCTCAGGGGACGACTGGAGAAGAAGGAAGAGGAGAGGAGGAGCGAGACGGAAAAGGCTGGACAAGATGTGTGACCCGGAAGGGCGGACCGAGCTGGTTCGTTGATATCCCACGGGTCGGGACAGCGTGCTTTCTCTCCATGCGCACCCTCAAGTTTCGACTGTCGCGTCTTCTTCCTTCAAGCTCAAGACATGCAATCCTGCAGGACCATCTCGAACGCACCATGCCCTCTTTTCCAATTCATCCTGTCGGTGCTTCCTCAAGCTCAGGACGATGACCCTCGTGAACGATGCATGAATACACTCAAGCCTTCTCTCAGCCGCCGCACGTAACCCCCACTGAGGCGTGAAGGGAGACATCCTCATTCGTCTCTACAACACCGGGCATGCGCGGACACGGAATCGCGTCTCCTCTTGTTCAAGCACCGGAGTACTCCGTCCTTCCGTCCTTGTTTCGCGTCCTACCTCGGTTCTCCACGTGTCGTACGCATACACCCGCATCCCTCATCTTATCCAGCATTGCCTCCGTGGCCCATACGCGGCAAATCGACCGGCCCACCTCGCTGTTTGCAGTCCCGATTACGAGCATTCCTCAACCCACCCCAAGTCGCCTCATCTCCCCACTTCCTTCCTTTGTCCCTTCAGTTCATCCCTTCCTGGTCGCCTTCGCATCGACACACCACCTGCGCATCGTACAGTCACATGCGCTCTATCCTCTGCAACTATACTCCTCATAGGGCGCGCCCACTCCTACGCAAACGATCCATCGGATCCGGGTCGTTCTCCATCCTGCACGGTTTCGATCTCCATGGACTACGAGGACACAAAAGATGATGGGAGAATTCATACGTTGTCGCTCGAGTTCCTTGCAACGAGTGTACACGCTAGGTCGTTGAGGCCTTTAGCACCTATCGTCGGCAGAAAATCGGGGTAGAAGATCCAGGCATGATCTGAGCTGGTGGTCGGCCGCGGGTGTTAGAGGAACGACGGAGTTAATATGTTCTAGTATCCGAGTACGTTACACCTTTTTTCCCTCCCCTCTCTATCCTCCATCCAATCCTAATTCGATATCCCACCCCACAGACGCCACCATCCGCGCCTGGTTCATCTCCACAGCACCTCTATGAGCCTTACTGTTCATCAGCCCTTTTTCATGTACTGCTCCTACTCCTACGCTATTGCTCTTTGTCCGCCCTGCAGCTGCGACTCGCAACACCTCTATTTACGCACATGTTCCGTCCTCCGAGTTACATACTTACTTGCGAGGACCGTGTTCGTGCGATGACGGCGAATCGTCGAGACCTAAGGCGCGTAACGTCAATCAGGCTGAATATCCGGGTGGAAAGGTTGAGATCTAAGGCGCTGGTAGCGGAGTGTTGGACGAACGAAAAGCATCTTTTACCTATGTAAGTACTTATGTACACCCTCTTTCCATCCCTCCACCCTTAGACGCGCCATCTGAATATGATCTGATGTACCGCGTTTCATAGAAATCATTCGTACGAGCTCCGTCCTCGCCGCGCTCTGACCAGCCTCGATGTCAGCCTTCTACTAATCCTGCTGCTCTTCGTCCTTCTCAAGACATCAACCTTGGTCTGCGGCGCGTTGTAAACAACTGTACGACCCTCGCCCGTCTTGTGTCGTCCTCGATTCCATGCGTCCTGGGCTTATGGAGGAACCTAGACGCTGTTCCTACGCTCCTGGGACCGAAAAAAGTGGAAATCGGAACGACGTCAAACTTCGAAGGTTGAACGGAGATGGAGGAGACGGTGGTTGGGTGAAGGGATAAAGGGGATGGACCATCTACTCGTCTCTCGGCGTCGTGGTGCGTATTCCTTCCTTCTCTTTTCCATCCTTTTTTTTTATCATCGGGCTTGCTCATCCTACTCTGATCTACTATTATTGATCCTATTCGACAGGAAAATGGCTGCTCCGATCTCACAGTACCCTAAGCAAAACTGCCAACCATCTCTCTCACCATTTTTCCGTCCCGTCGCAACATACCAGAAGGGCGAAGGCTCGTTCAAACCATAGTACAGAGTACATGGCGCCTTATATATAAATTCGTTGCCTGCGCCTCTCAAGCAGAAAGCGGAGGATCAAAACTTTCTACCTGCTGCGTACGCATCAGGTCTCTCAATCTGACTCTGATCTGAACGACATCGTCCCACAGGGAACACATCCATTCGTACATCACACTCGTGCGCGCACTCAATTACTATATTTCAGTCATTTTTATGCTATTAATTACCAATTTGCGCTTGCGGCGCATGGTAATCGCGCCTGTGGTTTTCTTCTTTATGTTGAGCGCGTTTCATGCTTACCGAAACGTTCGTGCAGGGATGAGCAGCAAATTGTTCGATATGTCTCCGTGTATGAACGATTCGGAGACATCGGACGTTAGGAAGGCTCGTGATCGAGCTTTAAGGATGATGGTGGGCACTCTCGTGGCTGCTCTCGTCTGCTATTGTTTTAATGTTTCACTCGATTGCCGTCACCATCGTCATCGCTGTTTGTACAAGTGCGAGTACGAGCAAGATGAGATGCGTACGTCTTTCTGCCTTTATCTGTGGCTTGGTCAGTTTTCCTGCGCGAGTTTAGATGACATTTCTTACAACGCCTTTCCTTTCATGGCGAATTACCGAAATCGACGCGGAGGACCCCTTGTGCTGGGTGATTTGAAGGTTGACGCGACAAGAGAGGTGCACATAAAGTGTATGTGATTGAGTGTGTGGCTCAAGAAAATGTTGGACGATAGACAGAGCAATGGGGGCAGTCAGTGATGTGCAGAGATACACACAAGCGACGAGAGATGCGACAAGGATCGAGAAAGGAAATCATAACAGCACGACTGACGACACAGGCAAAAAATTACAACAACCGAACAGTTTAGTAATACGTATGTATGTATCCTTTCCGTCAGCAGTACATACAAAGAAATTGAATTCCGTGTTGATGTAATTCACTTGGTTTCAAGCGATATGCTGGCGCATTCATTACGCCTCGTTGGACTGGAACCATGGCATTATTTTTGCTCTGGATTTGGAAGGTAATTGGATGCAAGGAATCCACCTTTTGCTTGAATGTCACAGGAGCCACAAATGCTTCAGTATTGTAATAGTTGATGCCGATTGCGAAGCAATGTTCCGGAACGTTGATGATGCGCTCGTCGCCAGTACAGTTGAGGACCACGAAAGCAGATCTTAGCTCATTGGAAGGTATATCAGGGTTGAAGGCACCAGCATCCAAAATTAAGGAGACATATCCAGCAGTCATGAAAGTCCGCATTTCCCCCTCTGCAGGTTTTACGGAGATAGTTCCGAAAAAGTCGCCCTTTGGCGCACATACCGCCTGTGGGTCGTCTGTTAAACTGCAAGGAAGGAATAGTACAGGTACACGCAAACCGAGATGCGTTAATGTCAAGGGCTCCATTGGTATGGTGGGTAACACTCCGAATCTAAGGTTCTCGTCACGCTGGAGATATGCCCGTGGACTGGAGGGAAGTAGGAGGGAATATTCGGTCGAAAATGCGCCAGCCCAATTGAATATGTCCATCATATAATATTTCTTGGTGCTGATAATTTCCTTGACAAGTCGAGAAAATGCAATTTCCGCGCCTTCACCGTAAGCAATTGACATGCTGATTTCGAAGATCCCCATCAATGAATATGCAATGTCTTCGTCTCGTGTTACACAGCGTTTTGCTGCCCATTGCATCCTTCGAGAAATTAGGTGACTGGACATATCCTTTGCGGTGAGCTCTTTCTCGGTGATCGACGTTGCGAACTTGATTTGTTCCAGGACTCCTTCATGACGTTTATCGTTAGATGCTGAGGTAAGTTGATTCCAGTTACGATCATAAAACTTGAGGGTGTGTGGTGCTAGAAGTTCTTGTAATGTCCAGCCACGAGTGAACCAAGAGTCATTCGCTATATCAGTAACAGAGGAGCTCTCCGCCAGATAAGTGATGCAGATTGAGCTGTTGTGATACCACTTGTACATTGAACGGATTGATTCATCGAGCTCCGAGCTGCTGGACTTATCAATACAGACAGTATCCATCCATCCAAGACTTAACCCATGGTTTTCCAAGGCAGCGCGACAGAAATAGACGAGTTTTTCGAAACCAGGGTGTGTGAGATCAAATGTACCCTTTTGCCAATTGTCGTAAGTTATCTCGCCAGATTCTGAACGGATCCAGGTATGCGATAAGATAGCATATCGAGTGACATCGATGAGCTGATCCCAGCGAACGTAATGGTTTACTTGCGTGGACATGTATGTGGCGGTGAACCTTTTTGCAAGCCATGAGTACATTTCAGATTGATTCAACAATGATATCTTCAGCAAGTCCGGGGTGGCGGTTTTTTCGAAGCATAGAAGGCGGACAGGGAGATGATTGAAAACTCGCTCGCACAGTATCTCGAGTAGGTTATTTAGCGAGAAGAAGGAATCGCCTAGAGATTCGTCGATTAACTTAAATACATTGTCAGTCAAGATACGCTCCCTTACTGTCTGGTTCGCTGATAGGCGCATCAATTTCTGGCTTTTTGACTATGTTTTCCTTCGTAATGGCAAATCCAAACTCGTCTAGCAATTCCATGATCAGCTCAACTCACTAGAGGAAGGACAGAACCTACTCACTATCCGCAGCGTCATCGCACTCCGAGTCTACGGCATCCCTAGCTCGAGTCGCCTCCGGTAATTCAGCAATATTTAGATCTAATTTAGAGACTGGGATTGAGGAGCAGTGGTTATGACTACATCCCTGAATCCGTAAATACCTTTAAGATTCACTACTTTCGCCATGGGTATCTGCACATTATTCTCCACTGGAGCCTGCCCTCCAATTATGCTGGTTACATAATTTTGCAGGGAAACGAGCAAATTTTCTGCCTCAGGGCTGCTGGTTAAAGCCTCTGAATCTGTAGAGGCACTTTAAAGAAATACTTTTGTGGGTTGAGTGCAATACAATATACCAGGTATAGTAGGCACCACATTCTGGACAAGTGAGATGATCAACTTGTGCAGGGCGTGAAGCAGAATTTGGGCTTCTGCATTTGAAGAATCATACCCTACTTGCTTGCATTCAGTCACACAGTGTATTAGGTAAAGTATCTTCCTACCTTCCTTCACAACCTCTCCAGAAAGCAAATCCGAATTGATTTTGACGGTACTATCAGTCGAATCATTCGAGTGCTGTGTTTTATCTTTTCTATGCGCCTTTTGGTTTTGAAAACCTGACAGTGTTTAGTACTTTTTATATACGAGTAGATTAACTTTCACATACCATTGAATATTGGATAGATCATCTGCGAATAATTGAATAGAGAAATGAGAGGGCGATAATATGGAGAGATTGATGGGGTATGAATGTGCAAGCAGCCAAGACCAATAATCCCACCAACCTTTCGTGTACGGACTGTACCTGGGTGTGCATGTGATACGACACGAGGCAGATGTGATCTGACTTCGCTCTATCTAAAGCTGTGAGGAAGCTGTGCTCTTCCACAGGTGACTCGCCTAAGTCAAGTGTGAGCTGTGTTGGGAACGACTGCCTCGCAAGCACAGAAGGATAGAGTATAGAGTAAGTCATCTATCATATAGCAAATACACGAGTCTGACAGGACATTTGAAGATGCGGACTAGACTAAGTAGACTACTAGCACTGCTGATTTTAATAGAATGGAAGGACTTTGTCAGGACGAGGTCTGCGGGTGGTGAGAAAGATGTGTTCATTAGGCAGCGTGGTGCGTGCGACTCGGCACGAGGTTTTGAACTTAATTATAGCCTGGCTATCCTAAACTAATCGAATTGAAAAAACGAAATTCACGTTGAAAAATCAGCGCAAAGATTCGGCTTGGCTGAAAGACGATCACAGACTAAGCCCGTTGGAAGTATGAAGTAGCGTAATATGTATACCATGATGGATAGGAACAAAAAGCAGTCACCGCTCTATCCAGGACCAGAACCAGAACTAAAAGTGAGAACTAAAAATCAGAGTAATAGCCTCATCCAGGAGCGAGCCCAAGTTCAACGAGTACCATATCTAGCCATTAATGAGTATCATGATCACATCATACTCATATATGTCATATCGAAAACATTCAGGGATGTACAGTATATACTCGGATCCTCACCTGCGATATATCTAAGCCAAGGGAGCTACTTATGTATCGTACATAGAATGAAGCCAACGATAGAACGCTCAATCCGAAAGAGGCGGACTTGCGAGGACGACGATGACAGATATAGCCATGAGAGACGAGATATAACAACCCGAGAGGGATATACTGCCGAAGATGATCGATGAAGGACAACAACGGATGCTAGAAATCTACAGTCGTCGAGAAGATACCCAAGCAAAAGTCGCATCACATATAACATTTAGAGGTCGGTGGAGGATGAATGGGCGACGACTCGAGAGGGTTGGAGAACAACAGCCAGTGAATCCGGTGCACGCGAGGGAGGAGGGTGCTCGGCTGAGTTTGTTCTAGTATGCTGTAGGTATGAGATGGGCGCGAGCGCATGGGGGAGGCTCGTTGGATGGTAGGGCGCCTATGAGCAAGGCCAGTGGGACGGGAGAAGCGAGGGCGCGGTTGAGGAGGTGTGGGGCTTGCGAGAGCGATGGCGCATGGGCGACGTGTTTGAGGGTATGTGAGGTCGATGGCGCGTCGTGTACCTGTGTATGGGTATGGACAGAGATGAGAGGTAAGTAAGCGAGGAAGAGGAGGGGAACCGAGAGGAAGAGAAAATTAATTTATGTAAGCCGGCCCGTTAATCGTTGGTTCAACTTTTCACGTGTCCGGCTGCTCTTTGACGACGACTGTCGCGTCTCCTCCTCCTCCTCATGCAACCCCAACGCGGTCCTTATCCATAGAGCATGGCGCTTCCTACTTTCGACAGTGCTGTTTGACTCGTTTCCTCCTCTCTACTTCGATACTGCACGCTCTCTCTCATCACGTACGAGCGGGACAACATTCGTGGCCTATGCAAGGATGATTCGAGCACCATGAATACTCATCGGAGCGCTTATGCGCCTTCTTTACGCCCTTCTTTTTCCCTTCGCGCAAGCACCGGCGCCCTTGGGTTGCGTCCTTCAACCGTCCGTCCTTTGCTCTGCCCCTTGGGTCGCGCGCTCCTTCACCTCTTCGCACGTCGTACACATACACCCGGAGCTTCCATCCTACCCTCTGTCGCGGCAAGCCCACATCCTATACGCAGCAAGTCGATTGACACGTCGAGCACTCCAAAGCTCTCAGCCTCGCTTCGTCCATTGTCCCGTCTGCACGGACGTTCTCTCGTTTCGCGAAAGACTAGCGAGCACTCCTCGACCCGCCCCAAGCCACCTCATCTCAGCGCATCTTCCCTTTGTTCCTTCCATCCTTCGCCCCTTTCAGTCTTCGACCCCTTTCGTCCGCCATCCTTCGCCCCTTTCAGTCTTCGACCCCTTTCGTCCGCCATCCCTTCGCCCACTTGGGTCGATGCCTTGACGCCTCCCGCGTCGTTCAGTCACACATGCTCCATCCTGTGCAATTATACTCCCAGAGGGTTCCTCCACTCCTATACGGAAGCTCCATCGGGTCGTTCTTCCGTCCTACGCCGATTCGTAGTTGGATGCATCGCTCAGAGTCCACAGGCGAGGTCATGCACATATGTGACGATGGAAGGATTCATACCTCGTAGGGAATAGACGCCGAATCATTGAAACCAACATAGATTAGGATCAAGAAGGAATATCAAAGGTGGAAGGTGGAGATGATATTTGGGTGGAAAAGGAACGAGATGGCACCTTCACCTGCGTATGTATAATGCTTACCCCTTCCTTCATTCCACCCTCCTCCTGATTATCACGTCCGCAATCCAATTCTCATCCGATCTGATCTACCGTCTCCCACAGACACCATCCACGCTTCATCCGTCCTTGCGGCACCTCGATGAGCCTTAATGGCGATCTCCTTGCTCCTACCGCTTTTCCTCCGAGTTACTTGCGAGGACCTTACGCGTGCAAAGGGGGGTGAATCGTCAAGACCTACTACGCGAATCGTTGAAGCTTTGAGATCTAAGATGGTAGCGGGTGTCGGAGGAACGAGATGGGTCTTTCACCTACGTGTATATATACTCCTTCCTTCTGTCCGTCCTTCATCCGCAGATGACATGATGTAACGCATCCTACAGAAAGTGTACGCGTGTGGTTTATCATCACCGCACTTCGATCAAGACCTTCTCCTTCCTTTCCTACCGCTCTGTGTTCTACCTGCAGCGCCGTCCTCGGTCTTCTGCGCGTCGTAAACAAGTGTATGGCCTGCGCCGGTCGTCTTCTCGTCCTCTTTTACATGCATCGTCGGTCAACAGAGGCGATTCATACGCTAATCCTACAGTATGGCGCCTGAAAGGTGGGAATCGGAGTATTGACGTCAAATTCGGAAGGTTGGTGGAGGAGACGGTTGTTGGGTTTTGGAGTGAAGGAGATGATTCGTGTTCTGCTAGTCTCTCGGTGTCGTGGTGGGTATAACTTCCCTCTTTCTTCCCTCCTTCCCTCCTTTGTCCCGATCGTTTACGAACGGAAAACAGAAGATTGAGAAGGTAGTTAGTTGTGTTGCACATTGGAGGGATCTTTTTATTTATCTGATGTGTATGTACCTATCCGCTTCCTTTCTTTCCCTCCACTTTTATGCTATCTACCATAATAACTGGCGACTTGTACTGAGACGCAATGTAATCGGACCCGCAATTTTCTTCACCACGCCTAGTGAGTTTTAGCTCTGTCGGATACAGTATAGCGATATTCTTTAGTGAGGATTGAAGACCGACAGTGACGCACGGACGGAACGACACCGTACTAGTATGACTGCCATCGCCAATGAAGGCTACATCCCCATTCGTGCACGGCCAGAATTTTCACAAGGATTCAATTATTATCCTCTTACATAAATTA
>MU155556.1:0-22959 GCA_015484465.1 Pholiota conissans
TGCGCATACATCTTGGACAATGCGCGGTGTCATGAATGCCATCATTTTCTCTTCTTCGCTGAACATTGGGGAGGACGCATATAGGCGCATGGGGCGAGGTGAGTACGGCGAACTCCTACATCTGCGCCTCTTTGATCCACATACATGCCCTTCTAGTGCTCACTTTACTACGCGTACCTCTCTCTTGATCCCCCATCCCGTCAGCGGCCTCTCTCTTGCTCTTCTGTGCTCCAAGGCTCCCCAAGTTCTCATTTCATGGCGTCATCCTCCCACTCGTCCCTGTAATCCTTGTCGCAACACACTTCGAATCCCTCGGCGCCATTCGCCTATCGCCTTGAAGAGCACAAGTGTCTCAGCGAGCTCCAGCGCATACATCCTGCAGATCTACCCCCCGTGTCCCTGCTGCACCACCGCATGACGTCATCGTCGCTGCCTCTGGTACGATCCTGGTATGCCCTCCTGTATCAAATGATTGTTGGTAAGTACGGCATACATATGATCATGCTAGTACCTACCTCTCTAGTTCGAAGGCCTCGCTAGTCTTGTTCTGATCCCCTTGTCTACATGCGATTGTCTCCGTCCGCTTTCTCCTGACCACACCATTTTCATTCAGAGCTACTGATACTTGTACCCCCTTCCTTTTGCCTCCTTTATTGTGTTTTTATCTGGCAACGTATTTCGAATCCAGGGATATCATTTTGTCATCAAGTCGATATAACTTGCGCCCATCGCCGGTGTAATTCGTCTTCTCGAATGTGGCCGCCAATTGGAGAGGGAAGATAAGTGAACAATCATCTCGATCTTTCAAATCCTCGGAACTCGCTGCATTTATTTGCGAAAATGCAAATAAACTTCCGTTCATTCCAGTCCTGACGCGCAAAGTCATCCGCGCCATTCACGAATACTTGGCCCGAGCTCAAGAAGACGATTCGATGGACATTTCGAAGTGTTAGTTACGCATATGAACACAGAATGTTTATCGTTATTTACAATTTGTTTTTAACCCGTATTTAATGGCGCAGATTGTCAGATTTTTTTATTTCAGCAGATCAGTATCTTGATACGATCAGATGGCAACTGAAGTACCTACGTTTGAAAATTGAATGTCACTTGTACAGGTAATGCTTGCAAAAATCCACGCAGATCGGGTGTATCGGCGCCTACGCCGTTTGTTTTCTGAACGATGCGAATTAACTTAGGCATGTAGTTCTTTAGGTGAGTCGTCTCGTCTTTCTATACACGTACATCATGATTCATCTGATGAGCCAGTTTTATTGCTCTCAGGATTGACTTTCGAAATAACATTAATCTGAAGTCCCTCGTTTCTCATGGTCTGTAATAAGTGGGCAATCATATCCCGTTTTATACGCGCTTCAACTGACAAAGCCTCACTCAGGTCGGCGCGGTATTTGTACTCCTTCAGCCCTCCGATGCCAGATACCCTCTTGATTCTTCTATTCGCTCTAAAATTGCCCAGCGTGCGTACATTTTAAGTTTAATTCCCACCCAATTCCAGGAGGCTATGTTCCTCTATGGGTCGGGCGATGGAACTTGTATCGTGCTATGCCGAGACCGCCGATGGGATCGCATATCGTATGCGTCCTGGTCAGCACTGGGCATTTGACAATTAATCCTTTCCATTCGTCCGTCCCTTTCGAGTTGAACGTCGTTCCTTCTTCCGAGTGGAATGGTATTTTTGGTTTTCTTGATATTGTTCTGAGTGCATGTGACCACGGAGAGCGTTGTGAAAACTGTTTATGATGCGCTCAAAGAGTTTCGGTCGGTGTCCCTTCGTTGCGATTGCATTACTTTCTCGGGTATGTCTTCTTGACTCTCATCTTGTCGTATTTCTCTGACCCAAATCCTCGGCCATCTTCAGTGATGTCTATTACATGCATCTCGCTCTAAATTATACGTCTAGCCACCGATCTCTCTCTTCTAATACTATTTGAAGTCTTACTCTATCAGAGTGATTCAACGCTTTACCTCGCTATGTGCCGCTTGATGTTCGCGCTCGCACATCTTACTCTCAACTGGTAGTCTTCTACGCTCGCTTCTTGTTCATGACGTCGCCCCATCATTCGTCAAATTGATCATCTCGGCGAGACGCAGCGTATACATTCGGATGATCAATCCGTCGTGTTCCCTGCTGCAGCACCACGCCATGTCATCGTCGCCCTCCTCGTTCGCAGAGTCCATCCAGGCGCACATGAATGATGGTGTGTATATAAGCGGCTTTGACGATTGTGAATTAACTAGGCGATACGGGTAAGAACGATAGTTGGATATGTCACCGTATATTCGCATCTGTCTAATAATTGGTCCTCTTTTAGGTTTTACTCACTTCACGCCACCTGTCAGATAACTTCGACGCCGAATCTTGTTGTGTGTGAATTTTACAGGCACTGCAAAATGCCAGTGTGGGTATTGTATATGGGACCGTGTCATTGCCTGGATCGATGCTCGTATACAAGGCGATAGGTAGGATCCTACCCGGTGTGAGATTGGATTGTGGCCGTCACTATCTTTCACTTTGAATATGCTTTTATCGTAGTAAACGTGTGATAATACAGGTGCGTTATTGGTCATTTCGGATTGCCTTTCTCATGCTGCTAAGTAAAGCCTGATCAACATGTTCTATATCACAGCATTCAAATTTATCTCTTCGCACTGCGGCGTTCTGAGGTATCATCACATTGAGCGCTTGATGGTATTATGATGGGTATCGCGACCATATCTATGCATTCATTCTTTCCTTTTTGTATTCCGAGTTCATTGTATATATAATAAATTAGGGTGACAAAAATCAACGGAGCTACTGAGATTATCTGTGTGGTGACGTGGCAGTGTGGTCACCCAGGCTGTACATGCACAAGTATCACAGAACGACCATGTCATGACATGTAAAAATAATTTTGGCTGTGTGTGAGTGATGCGCAGCAGTCCTCGAAATTCTGCGAGTTTAGAGGAACGTCTCTTATCCACCTCCATCTACCACCCATCAACATGTTTTGTGATATCGATACGGTTGTCATTACCGGAGGAAATTTTGCGCATACAACTAGGACTTCCACAGGTATGTCACACAACGGATTCTTATGAAGAGCCTACTGAAAGCCAGCATGTTTGTATTGACAGCGTTCAAAGAACTTCAGATGGTATCGGCTCCAAGCGCCATGCACGACTCTAGTGCCCGTTTCGACCCTCCCAAATGTCATCAAAACACCCGTGTCGCTGTCCTGGAGTACATCCTGGGTTGGATTTTTGGCCGCAACGACCCAGAGGCGCTCATTCTGTGGCTCTATGGACAGGCTGGAACTGGAAAGTCGGCGATCCTTCAGACGATCGCTGAACGATGCGCAGAGCGTCAATCCATTCTGGCAAGCTTCTTTTTCGGTCGGAACGATCCTTCACGCAACACCTTCAAGCCGCTTATTCCTACCATCGCATGTCAAATTGCTACCGCCATTCCCGAGATTAGGCCGCACCTGGAAGGCATCATCGAGCGCGATCCATTCATCTTCGAAAAATCTATCGCTACCCAACTCCAATTCCTCATTATTCAGCCACTCAAGGATCTCAGTACCTCAGGGTACTTCAGTAACCCAGAGATTAATCCGCGTCTCATCATTATTGACGGATTGGACGAATGTAATGACCCGAAGATGCAAAGCATGATTCTCCGGGTCATCGCAGATGCTCTACAAACCCAAAAGCTCCCCCTCATATTCCTCATATCCAGCCGTCCTGAGCAGAACATTCAACTCACATTCAACTCCACATCGCTCGCTGGATTATGGAAATCATTGGTGTTAGATGACACGTATAAGCCTGATGACGATATTCGTACTTTCCTTGTGGATTCGTTCCGGGAAATCAGATCCACCCACCCACACCACCGACATATCCCAAGTGACTGGCCTTCCGCATCGAATATAAAATATTTGATTGAAAAATCCTCTGGTCAGTTCATCTACGCATCCGTGGTCATCAAATATGTTTCTGTGCCTCATGATCGCCCTCCACACCGCCTCGATGTTGTGATGGGTCTATGCCCGGCCCGTCTTGAGGTCCCATTCGCGGAATTGGATGCTCTATTTATGCATTTGTTGGAGTCTTGCCCTAATTCGATGTTAGTACTTCGAATTCTCGGGATTGTATTGGCTTTTGATAATCGTACCCCCACGATTGAAACACTGTTGTCCCTCCAACCAGGAGATGTTGAACTCGCTCTCGGACCATTGAGTGCCATTATCGACATTAGAAACATTTGGGTCCTTCTGTCGCATGCATCCTTCGGAGACTTCCTCAGAGATATAAGCCGCTCAGGCAAATTCCATGTCAATACATTGACTGTCGTGGAGAGCATTTTTTCAACTTGTGTTGCAATGCTCATGAATCCGGAATTGACCATCGACAATTTAGACAGATTTGTCAACTATTTTCGAGACGCAATATTTGGTAGAGATGATACACCTCTGACAGACAACATTAAAGAAAATTTGATGCAATTGTCACTCCCACATATTTGGTTGATTCACGAATTCAAATGGAATGCTACTCTACAACCCCAAAAATATTCGTGGTCATTTTTGCGAATGGATCTCGTGGCCACACTTTTATTAGCTTTTGATCCAAATACAACGGTATGTCCTGATTTGATATGTGCATATTTTGGATTTATGATATTTTGCAGGATGAGCATCCCCCATTTAAAGATGCATGTGTAGAAGATGTCCACATGATCTATCATTTTCACCTGTCTTCCATTAAACCAATTCTCACATCCGAACTCGAAAACTATTATTATGGGTCAGATCTCATGTACATTGTGGTTCTCAGAAGCACCCTCACTCTGACGTCTTGGACTCCTTTTGGAGACAATTTTCTTTCAATTGGGAATCCAACTGAATCATGGAAGTTCATTCAGCAATTATTGCAACTCACGGATGAGGCAATCTGGATTGATAATTGCCGGCTCTGTCTGGCTGCAAAATTTTTCTTTACCGACAAAACGGAAAATTACATCATCCACTTTTGGGAACCAATTTCTGGAGATGAATATGCTGGAACTGCATTAAAATTGCTGCGCCGTCTATGCAATTATTCAACACACCGTATCCGATCCAGGAATTATTCTGCTCATCAAAGTCCGGCAAATTCTTATCCAAGGAAATCTATAAATTCCAAACCCCTTCATTCAATTCACCATCCCCAGTATCCACGTTTACGACGCGCAAAGCGACGTCAACATGGACTCAAATTATCCATACCTTCCTACAACTCACCCTGCTCCCCATACGAGATATGTTATGTGGGACTCCAGTTTCTTCCTGAAACCCTTCGACAGAGCTCAAAATGCTCTGAACTTATTGAATTCATTCGCAGCAATGGAAAGAAGATTCCATTCATCCCAAACTTGACACGCAAAGCCATCAGCGCAATGCACGACTACTTGTTTTACTGTGGAGAGTTTTGACAATGCACGGCCTGGTTTACCGAGCCTACGCATCGTCATTTCTTGTCATTTTTGCACAGCAAAAAAAAAGGTTTGGATTAAGGGAGGAGGATGGCTGAGGAAGGAGCCGTATGTAATGTCTTGCCTACGAAGTCTTTGCTACCTTGGAAGTAGCATTATCGTGATGGAAAACAATGCGGTTAATGAGGGTGAAACAGTCGAGAACGTTGTCAGTGGTGGTAAGGAGGCGAAGTGAACAACCGCATCGTTGGACTATAGCATTTTTTTTTATGTTCAATTATGAACACGAAGCGCTGATAGAAGCCCACGAAAATCACCGTTAATCGGACTATGCCCAAGCGATTTCTTATCGCCGACAAAGCGAATAAGATATGTACTATGACATGAATGTCGGGATCTCCGTGGGCTTGATACGAGTGCGCGTATAGGCAACTGGTCCAAGCGCGTCTTTCGCCTGAAACGAAAAGAAGAATGAATGGGTAACGGTCGGATGAGATAGTAAATGGAACGAGATATATGCGTAGGATCACGAGATATGTACACACAGGATCAACCGAATCCACATGACTGCAGACTAAAAACGCCAGGAAATCCTGGATCTGGAATCGCCGACAGTCCGGCGGACGATCAACCGTGAGAATCGCCCTGCGGAAACATCCGGTTGCGTGGCGCCACGCTCGCGCCACCGCTGCCTAACCTCACAACGCCTCAACGGTGCCCTCCCCGCAGGTCTTAGCATACGCTAGGCCAAGAAGACTTGTCGAAGATGTTCATGTGAAGTTGTTCTTCGGTGGGGGCTTGTTTTGAGACCATGGGTCGAGTAGAAAGGCAGCAACTTGAGAAGTTTCAAGTTTGAACTATGGTAAGTCTCCTTTGTACAGACGGCTTGAGCTCACGCCTGGGCTCGCTGTCTGTTTTATCCTTTTTATTCCGACTTGACTTACCTTTCTTTCTATCTGTATTATAGGTTTGACAGCGTGTTCACGTTGGGAGGGAACTTCTATATGGAGGCCACCCTGTACGTGGTCCAGGCAATGTAACAATGAGCGCAACGTGTACTGATGTAGATCTACTGCAGTCTTTCAACTTCTACAAGATCTCTTCCTGTTCGAGTCTGCAAAGGAGCTTTGTGATCAGCAGGATACATTGAACGGTACGCCAATTTTGCATGAATGGACCTGGTCAGACATACTTATCACCTGTTACCTTACAGTGGTTCTCTGTCTACAATGAGCCAATTAAGATGCATTGCGACCCAGGGAAAGGTTGGGATGAGGAGGAATGAGGAGGTCTGAGGATGAGGCTAACACAGTTGGGAGTCGTCGTACCTCATTGGGAGAGGTAGCGAGCTGAGCTGGTAAGGAAGCTACTGCATGGATAGTGTGATATACTTATCTCCTGTTATTCTTCAGCAGTTCTACAACGAGCTGATCAGAATGCAGCACAACATGGAGGAATGGAGGAATGAAGCCAGAGGATGAGGGTGGTGGAGTTGGGAGACGTCATGAGGGGGGGCCTACTGGGAGTTGTTTGAGGTGCTGGAAGCGACATGGGATAAGGAGGTTGCTGGTGCGAGACGGGGGGATTGGGCTGTTGGGACAGGGGAAATAGGCTGATTAAACGACAGATGAAGGCACTGCGACACAAATACAGACTTAGCAGCAGAAAGAGTATAATAAAGGGTACAGCATACTGTAGAAATGACATGTTTACCTGCTTGAGAGGTGCCGAAAGAGGGACAGAGGAGGGGAAAAGAAGAATGGTGGTGTTGCACGTAGCACCTGCCTTATAGCAAGATATGTTTTGGGGAAAAGGATATGACGTCGAGCTCACCATGACGCCATTGCAATACCGTCGGTTGTGAAACCTGCGCGCACTGCACAACGCGTTGGGGAGCCAGCGTAGGTGAGCGACGTTGGTGAGTGAGAGGTGGCCGGAAGATGCCGCCGACAAGTGATCGTCCGGCGAGCCGCCGGACGTTCGGAAATTCCGTATCCAGGATGTCCTCAAAAACGCAGGCTCAAAAACTTGTTTTGCAAGGTTGGGTATACCCTGAAGCAGTCAGGTGAGCCTTTGTTGATGTCCCATTGTCATACGCGAACTCGGATGATCGTGAAGTTATTTAGGCGGATAAAATATAGGAACGAGAGGGGAGAAGAGATGGAAGCAAGGAATGTACGCATGGAGGAGACGAAAGTGAGAGACAAGAGCGAGCAAAGACTAGAATGACGATAATCATCAGATTAGCGAGATGGATGAACCGACAAGACGCTTGTGTACGCACCTCTTTCTTCATTGAATATCGATCCTGTACTTCAATCTAACCTCTTATCCGGCGTTGAGAGCGTCGTAGAAGAGACCTCGAAAAGAGGCGGACGAGCTGTGACGCGTGAAGACGTGGAGAAGTTGGGAACGAGTGAGCGAGCGTGAGCTGCCAGCGGGGTGTTCGTAGCGACAAGACGAAGATGAAAGGAAGAAACCAGACGGTCAATTCATCCCGAACGACAGAAGTTTTGAGCGTAATGTGAACAAGGCGGCGGGCGCGCGATGGAGGGGCAGGCAGTGGGTTCGTGGTGGTTGCTCGTGTAGTCGTTTAGGTACGCGACTGATGGGAAAGGGAGGAAAGAAGAGGCCGATACAATGAACGCACTTACGGAAGAGACGATAGTGAGAGATGAGAGCGAGCGAAGGCTAAAATGAAGATGGCCGGGTGAAGATTAGCAAGACAGATGGACTGATAAGACGATTGTGGGCGCACCTCGTCCTTCTATATCAAACCCATCCTGTACCCTGATCTCTTATCCAGCATCGAGAACGACGTCAAAGTGACCATGGAAAGACAAAGATGGGCTATGGAGGGTCGCGAACGAGAAAGTGAACGTGGAGCCGGGGTGAGTATTTGCAGGGCAGAGATTGGAATGAGGGGGTGCCTGGGGGACGCAGTCAGTGAGCCACTCCATCGCGGATGCAATCGATCTTTGGGCATATATTGAATGAGGCCGAGAGCGAGAGAGGGATGGAGGGCGCTAGTTAGCAGCCGCACGGAATGACGAATATCGACGTCGTGGTTGGAAAAGAATTTGATCATCGGGCCTTCTCGGCGAACACGGGATCAACACGCGGTCCGGATGCCGGTTGGTGGTTCGCTTTCGTCAGTCGCGATGCGCTTCTCTCTTCTTGACATCCAGCAGCACGTTGTTGTCTTGTCTCGCTGTTGGTCTAGCTCACTCGCTCGAGGTGGAGTGGTTATGAAGGTACGTTGCTTTCGATCGTGGACTGGCTTTGCTCGTACTCGTCGACATCCTTGCTCTTCAGCCGCATCTGCGCGCTATGCTAACTTCTCTCCTTGCATTGCCAATGCTCTCTGTTGTTGGGGTATGTGTACCAGTCAATTCGTGCTGCTCTAACACTATAGTTTTACTTACGAGATCTTACTGGTCCCTTCTTTCCATCGCTCTCTCGTGCCTCCTTCAGTCAAACATCAGCCCATCGCTCGTCCTCTGGAGCTCATGCCTTTCAGCAAGCAATGCGCATACATCATGAACAATGCGCCGCGTCATCAACTTCATCATCTCCTCTCGTCCTTTTCTGAACGTGTTCGCATCAAGGTTGACGCATATATATAGCTACATGGAATGAGGTAAGTATGACGAGCTCTCCTTTGTTCGCGTCTCTCTAATCTACATCCACGCCCGCCTAGTGCTCGCTTTACTATGCGCACATCTCTTTCGATTCCCAGTCTTCCCAGCGTTCTAGCTTTTTCCTTCAGTCCATTCTCCAATGCTCTTCTACAACGCTCCACCAATTGTTGCTCGACGCACGCGCTCTTCCGCTTGCTTAGTCCTCTTACATTTGTCCCTGGAATCGTTATGACGACACGCTTTGATCCCAACGGTAGCATCCGTCCGCCTAATAGAATATTTCGAGCAGAAGCGCATACTTTCCCATTCTCGGATCTACCTGTCGTGTCTCTACTGCAATACTGCGCCACGTCATCGTTACTGTCATCGCCATCGTCGCCGCTTATCTTTCGCAGAACTCGTTCATGTCTGCGTTCACGGTGAATTATGGAATATATGAGCTGCTTTGACAACTCTGATTCTCCTGGAGATGCTACGAGTGAGGACGGTAGTGGCGTATGTCACCGCCTTCACATCTGTCGTTCGTTGGGTGTCTGTATGCCACCTCTAATGTACTGGGTACTCTCTCATTCTGAATCCATTAATCGTCCTTTCATCGTCAACGTCGTCTCCTTTTATCATCTTCTTTCCGGTTTCATCTCACGCTGCTCGATCAATTTGACCCCTTTTTTGTACTTTAGTTTCCTTGTTGTACGTATTGGGCAATACATCCTCATCCTCTCATTTACTGCGTCAAAGTAGAATTGAGACAAAGAGTTCTGTTATTCAATTCCTGGTATGATAATTGCTTCAGGCTTCAAGCTTACGCATCGAGCGTGCCGCGTCATCATCTCTATTATACTGAATCTGGTTTACCGAGGTTTCTGTGTCCGCGAAGCATACGATTATGTCTCTAGAGATTACTCTAGTACTACGACATTACAAGGTCAGTGCAATATACCTTCAAACATGCTACCTCGCTAATTCGAAGCCCTCGCTACTCCTTGCGCTGATCCATGCCTCATCGCTCTCTGTCGACATTCCCATCGCCATTGACACGACATTGTCACTCAATGCCCAACGGTGGACCATCTTCCTTGTTTCTATCATCATCTCGCGCGTTGGTGTTGAGTATTGCGATATACGGAGTTGGTCCGTCCAAGTTGCAGATATCTAGAATTTATTTCGCCTGTTAACTTGGTGCACCTGTATCGTTTTCGGACTGTCTGTTTGGCACTAACCATCCTTACCCGCCATTCTACGTATCTGCGTGGATACGAACGACAACTCTCCTGTCGGTCTCATGTCGCAGTTCGCGGGTACACACACATCCTGGACAACGCACCACATCGTTGTTTATGGCCCTCCATCATAGATCGCGCTTGCATTTGGTTATGACTCTGGGACGTGTGCAGGCGAACCGATGGGATACGAAGAAATAGACTGAGGCGTATGGGAGAGCGAGCGATGACTGAGGGGAAAGATGGTACAGGTCGGTTAGTGAGAGCGATCCGAAAGAGAAGAGATATGTGTGCATACCTTGTTGGAATTCGCTAGTGATCTTCGGGTTCTTTGTACATCCCTTCGGGTATAAGAGTGACCTCGTTGGGAGTAGTTTAAAACTACAAGTATGATAGAATTCGCGATCGTAAGACGGACAGAGTATGCAAGACGATGGAGTCCACAAATGGTAGATGCTTTGGAACAGGCTCGAAAGATTTGCTTACAAGGCGCGCAGATACCATGAAGCAGTCGTACGAGCGTGGTTGAATTTGCACCCTCAAATGTGGACTCGAGTGGTCGCGTAGTAAAAAGGGCATAGAAGAAGGGATTCGGTGGGAAAATTAGACGGACAATAGAAGCGTACACATGTGAATCTCGAGATCTTGAGGTCGTGAAGGTAAACGTACAGATACAGGGTTCGTGTGCATACCTTGGCCGTTGTTGTAGAACTATCCTATCATTCAGTATAATCTTTCATCCAGTGCTAAGAACGACGGTATGGGGTTAAGAGATTACGCAAAGACTTCCAAGGATGCGCTGCAGAGAAGTGGTGAAAGAGTGAGCGACCAAGCACAGCCGGATGTTCACAAAGCCAAGGCGTAGACGCAGCTCATGTGGACGCTAAGCATAAACAGTCAGAATTCTCCAGGCGAGCATTATACGAGCACACACAATGAACGAGGCAGGGAGCAAAGGACGCAAGATCGTCGTGGGTGGTTGACAAAGAATTCGTCACACGGTGACGGCGACACGTTCAAATAGCGGCCCGGCTGCCGGTTGGTTCGGTTTCTCTCTTTCACTCAGCCGTTCCGAACTTCGCGATGTCTCCCAGATCGAGGGCGATTCCTCTAACTCAGGAGCGCTGCAGAGTACGAGCCTCATCACCGTGAACAGCTGCTGGTTCGCATAGCGAATTCTCTCCATCCCACCTATTGCTCGCCTCTCTTGTGTACGACTCGGGCATCTCGCACCGTCTCGCTGTCGTTATGTCTCGCTCCAGCTTCAGATTGAGGGGGTAACAAAGGTGCATTTGTCTAGATTGTGTACTGCCTTTTCTCATACTAACCATCCTCATGCCCTGCTTCAGTCACAGCGTGCCATGATGGCTCTCCTTGCCAGCCCATTCTCGTGCACCACGTCGCTCCTCCTTTCGCCAATTCAGCCCTCTGGCGCCTCCTTCGGACAATTATTACATCAGTTCGTTCCCCCGGCCTCGAAGAACGTGTTTGGATTAGGGAGGAGACATAGAGACATGGGACGAGGTGAGTAGAAGGAACTCTCCTTCGTTTAGGTCTCTCCTGATCGATATCTTTGCTTTCCTAGAGCTTGCTCTGTCACGCGTACCTCTCGATCTCGATCTCTGTTTCCGTTGTTCCCGCTCGCATTCGGCATTGATGAATATATGGACGCATATGACGAGGTGTGTCTCCCTGACACTCATCTAATCCCATTTCTCTAAACCCACATCCTCGGCCGCACAGAATGCTGTCTATGACAAGCACCCCTCCCTCAATCACCCGTTTAGTTAGCGCTCTCGTCACTTTTCCCCTGCTGCGTGCACTCCTACTCTAACAGTTGTCCCTGCTCCAACGCCAACGCTCCGCTTCGCCAAGTGTCACTTGACGCTAGCTCAACACGCGGTTAGGATGCCAGTTGGTTCGTTTTCGTCTCATGAGACGCAAACCTCACGACGCGCATCTCTCTTCTTTATGGCACCTAGCAGCACATCCTCGTCTCTATCTCGCTGTTGGTAAAACTCACTCGAGATCACTCATAGTGGGAGTCGTTATAAAGGTACATTGGTATGAATTGTGATTTATCTGTATGCCAACCATCCTTACGCGCTCTTTTTCAGTCGCCCTTACGTGCTACGACAGCTGCTCTCCTTGTACACGTTCTTTGTTCTTGAGGTACGTCCACCAGTCGTTCATACTGCTCATCCCAACTCCTCTCTAGATTCAGTTTAGTTCTTCCCTTCCACCATTCGCCATTTGCCAATTATCAGCCCGTCTTCTGCAGCTCAATCCTTTGAAGTTTATGTATAGATCCGGGACAGTGATTCATGTCGTCAATAATGTTCTTCACGACCTTCGTTCACCGCACGTACGGGAATTTAGCTATCCATGACGAGGTAAGTCTCACTAATTATCCTCTTTTCGTGTTTCTCTGATGTATGCTTCTTGTTGTCGTAGTGCTCCATATTATGCGCCTCTCGCCCTCAATCGCTGGAGCATCCCATCCGTTCTTTCTCCAAATGTGTTTGCATTGGTACTTATAGACAGTAATGACTATACAGGGCAAGATGAGTTGACTTTCCTGTATTCATTTCTCTTCTATTCACATCCTCGCTCGACCAGTGCTCGCCCCGTTGCTTCCTCTTCCCGCCCTCGACACTCGTCTCTCTGACGACGCCGCTCCTCGCCTCCAGCATGCCATCCTCTTCGTCTACCAAGCATTTATTCAACGCTCGCCTTCATCCACTCCTCCGCCCCTCTACCTTTGGTATTCACTCAATGCCCTTCCACGCCTTTTCGTGCGTCCTCCCCCTTTCAGCATCTCACCCGCGATTCTCTCACTGTCTTCCTTATGATTTCTCAGTGGCCTGCTGGATCATCATTATCATAGGCTCAGGTATAACGCGTCTTGACGACGCATATACTCAGCAAATCTCGGAATTCCACAGTTTTACGTCACGACGTACTTCTCTATAATGGCGTCAAGTCGTTTTTACTACCCATCTGAATGCTCAATTTCGACGTGCTGCGTCTTGATTGGGGACTACATTGCGACGAGGACTTTTCGGAGATCCATTTTCGTTGTTCTTTTGCACCTTCTCTGACGTTCCGTTCCTCTCAAGTATCATCCATGTAGGATTAAGAGTTGGATATCCTCTTATGCTATCAGAGGTACGTTTCACAGTGTAATGTCGCCCATCTGACCGTACCTTCAGCACCTCGGGACCTTTGTATATGCGCCGTCACCCTGCTCTACACGTTGCGCGGAGCGGATTCTCCGAGACTCTCATTCTGAATGTACGCTTCGCTAAGATCGTTATCTGTATCTCAAGCCGCTCTGACACATGAATATCGCTATGGGATAAAGTCATCGCCTTGGTCAATGGGTACGCCTCTCCATCCCTCGTTCGTTTACAGACCGATGGGCTGGGCCATTTACGTCGAACGTCATGCTCGAATGTATTATGTGAAATTGATATTGCCACTGCAAATGGTGTGCGGGCGCAGAGCCACGTGTGTGATTTCGTCCTCTGTTGTTTTCTCAGTTTATCGGAAATACGATAAATTAAGGCGGCGAAGAGCGGCTCGCGAGCAGTACGCAGGTTATGAACTGTGACGAATTTACATCAGAAGCTACTTGGATTATCGGGGTGGGAGACGAGTAGTCGAAGAGGATCACTGAGGCCGTGTAGCAACGAGGCAATGTGGACATTCAAAAGCTGTACGTGTACAAGTATCACAGACAGGCACATCATGTCATCTAAAAATAAAGTTACGTGCATGAGCGGTGCGTGCGAGGTGCAAAGCAGTCCCCACGATTCTCCTGCAAGCTAGATCGAACGTCTCTTATCCACCACCATCCACCGCCCATCGAAATGTTTCCCAATGTCAGGAACATGGTCATTAATGGAGGAGATTTCGCTTATACAACTGCTCATAGGACTGCCACAGGTACGTTGCATAACACATCTCATGAAGCCTACTGAAAGCACGCATATAGCATTCGAAAAGCTTCAGAACGCGTCTGCCATGGGCGCCATGCACGACTCTAGTGCCCGTTTCGACCCTCCCAAATGTCACCCCAACACCCGCGTCGCTGTTCTGGAATACCTTATGGGCTGGATCTTCGGCCGCAATGATCCCGAGGCTCTGATTTTGTGGCTCTATGGACCAGCTGGAGCAGGAAAGTCGGCGATCCTTCAGACGATCGCTGAACTATGCGCAGAACGTAAATCCATTCTAGCGAGCTTCTTCTTCGGTCGCTCTGACCCAACGCGGAACACCTTCAAGACACTTATTCCTACCATCGCTTGTCAGATCGCCATCGCTCTTCCTCAGATCCGGCCACACATTGAGCTCATTATTGAGCATGATCCCACAATTTTTGATAAATCCCTTGCCACGCAGCTACAATCCCTCATCATTTACCCTCTAAAGGATCTCAGCGCCTCTGGGTACTTCAGTAACCCAGAGATCAATCCACGTCTCATTATTATCGATGGATTGGACGAATGCGTTGATCCAAAGGCGCAGAGCATGATTCTCCGGGCCCTTGCAGATGCTCTTCGAGCTCATAAACTCCCCCTCGTATTCCTCATTGCCAGTCGTTCTGAGCAGAGCATTCAACTCACATTCAACTCCACATTGCTCACTGGATTATGGAAATCGTTGGTGTTGGATGACACGTACAAGCCTGATGATGATATTCGTACCTTCCTCACAGATTCATTCCAAGAAATAAAGTCCACCCACCCCCATCATAGATATATCCCAAGCGACTGGCCTTCCGAATGGAATATCAACCATTTGATTGAAAAATCCTCCGGACAATTCATCTATGCATCTGTGGTCATCAAATACATCTTGGTGCCTTATGATCGCCCCCCACACCGCCTTGATGTTGTGTTAGGTCTATGTCCAGCACGTCATGAGGTCCCTTTTGCAGAGTTGGATGCCCTATACATGCATTTATTGGAGTCCTGCCCAGATCCTGCATTAGTACGACAGATTCTTGGTGTCCAACTAACCAGTACAGGAATCACAACTGAGATTGAATCACTGCTGTCCCTCCATCCAGGGGATGTTGAGCTTGCTCTCGGACCGTTGAGTGCTATCACCGACATTATAGCTAACAAATATATTTCCCTGTCACATGCATCCTTCGGAGACTTCCTCACTGATATGACCCGCTCTGGCAATTTCTACATCAATCAGTCGACTTTCGAGGAGGATATTCTTTCCACATGTGTCTCAATGTTCATGAATCCTGAATTGATTGTTAACAATGCAAATTCATTCAATGATTTTTTGAGACTCATGATATTGAATTTTGTGCAATCTGTACCTCTGACAGACAAGGTCAAACTTTCTTTGGTGCAATTGTCAATCCCTCATATTTGGTCTATCTGGGAATTCAAAATCGGCAGCAATGGGCAATATCCATCTTGGAGTCCATTTTGGCGAGCAGACTGGGTGGGCTCATTTTTATTTTCTTTGGGTTGGAGGATTTCAGTGGGTTATAATTTAATCTATATGTATATTACCTTCCTCATACTTTTACAGAATCCACAGATTTCTGATTCCAGCACATGCATAGAGGAACTCAAGATGATACACCAATTCCACCTTTCCATCTTCGAACCAATTTTCGAATCTGAATTAAGGACACATTACTATGGAACAGAACTCATGCAAATTGTGGTGATTGCAACTGAAATTCCGATATTATGGGAGTCCTATATAGGGAGAACAGTTGTTCGGTTTGATCATTATAAATTTTTCCACATTATCCAACGTCATCTGCTGCAACTGTCGGACGAATCAATGTTGATTGATAATTGTTCACTCGCAATAGTGGCTCAGCTATTGATTTTTGACCCCTTCCACCAGTACTTCCAGCACTTGTGGATGCCAATCCCTGACGATTTGTATGCGCAAATAGCATTAAAATTGCTGCGCTCTCTATGCAATTATTCTCCCCACCATGTCTCACCCCGGAATCACTCTTCAAATCAGGCATATCCCATTCCAAATCATTCCATACAGGCTACATCCTCTTATACAGCTCAAAATATCCGGTATCTACGTTTACGACGAACAAAGCGACTTCAACATGGAGTTAAATTATCAACACCTCCCAAGATCAATCGCGACTACGCGGCTGACTCCCCTTATGACTCCCCTTATGTTGTGTGTCATGTGGGACTTGCACTCCTTCCCAGGCTAATTCAACAGAGCCCCAAATCCGATGAACTCGCTGAATTCATTCGCCAGAATGGAAGGAAAATCCCATTTATTCCCAACCTCACGCGCAAAACCATCCGTGCCATGCACGAATTTTTGGGGCGGGTAGAATCAGATACGATGGAGGTCTCTGACAATGCGTAATAGCTACTGTACGCTCAGTACATTAACGACTAGTTTACCGCTATATCACAATATGCATGATCCTTCGTATATTCTAACGAGCTTGATGAATCCATGGTAGATACATCTTGTGGAGTACGACACCCCAGACCAGCAGCGCCACGGAGAAGGCGAGAACGAGCAAGCGTGAGGTGAGGTGTTCGCAGCGATAAGATGAGGATGGAAGAAGGGAGCCAATTCATCCCGAACGACAGAGAGTTCTGAGCGTAATGTGAAAAAGGGAGCGAGCGAGTGGGCAGAGGCAGACGATGGATTCGTGGTGGTGTTGGAAAAGAATTCATCGCACAGCCCTCCTTGGCGAATGCGGATTCTACAGCCGGACCGGCTGCCGGTTGGACCATTTTTGCATCTCTCTCTTAAACCAACCCCTCCCGGTCATCACAGTCAATTTCCTGCGTATCATCTCTATGACATCTGGAAACATGGCGTTGAAGTGATTCCGTTGTTGGTAGCGCTCGCTTTGGCTCTCTCAAGGATATAAAGGCGTGGTGTTGTTTGATCGTGGACTCGCTGTGCACTCTTACACGCCCTCATGCCAACTCTAGTTCTCTTCTTGAGGTGCGGATCTGTACTGCTCGCAAGTCGCTGCTCATTCCCTTTTTTTAGCTCTGCCCGGTCCCTTCTTTTCATCCTCAGTTCGCTCGCTCGCTCCTCAATGATACTGGATGCGCGGGTGCCACGTCATCGTCGCCACCCCTCGCACGCAGGACGTGTAAGGGTGATGCATATATGCGGCTGTGGCTGCCTGGGATGGGACGAGGTGAGCACGACCCCCGACTTTGATCTATCTTCATTTATCTTACCCATATTATCGCTGGCCTGTATGATACAAGCGCCTCACGCCTTACGCTGCCCTTTCGGTGGGTGTCTCCCCCTCACCTCCTACGCCCGAGTCAATGCCCCCCCTATACCTGCGTCTTGCCATCCCATTTCGTCCCGTTGTCCCATCTCTACCGCTGCTCAGCTCATCGAGTCCACGTCCATGCATAGTGGCAGGGCTAACCTTCGTCAGACTATGTTGACGCATTGTCTGTGCTATCGTGGTCTGAGGAACGTAAAATGCTTCCAGTCCTCTGTCGTATGGATCTGATTATCTGAAGAGCGCCTAGCGGCTTTGATGTGTCAATGCATCGATGCATCGATATATCTCCAATTCCACGGATTGCGCATGTTGCGAGGATGATGTTCATCCATCCATTGATGAAGCATGATATACATACATGCATCCCTGGCCATTGGGTTCGTACGTCTGCATTATTCGTGGATTTATTCCGTTTTGATAGACCTTATCACGAAGCTACCAGCATTGCAAGGCCAAATTCACCTTCAAGTATCATCGAGTGGTAAGTATATGATGAGCGCGTGCTTTACTGTCGAAAACACTAATCGATGTCCCTCCTATTTGAATTATCCATGCGGACCTAGGCCGAGTCCACGGGAAGAAGGTGGATAAGAAGAGAACAACGGGTGCGGCGAGGGCGCCTAGCGAATAGCATGGCGATAGGGATAGGCGTACATATATACGACCCCATGTAACGTACATTTCCTATTGAATCTCTGTGCTTCTAACCCACTTCAAATGCCCTTCGGTTAGCAACGGTGCATCATTTCTCAAGTTCGTCTCAAGCTCGACCTCTACCCGTGCACGATGCGCGGCTGAACCAGAGCATCACCTTGGATTCGTCAATTGTCCTCGTACGACTCCGGTACCTTATCGCCCATCCTCTTATTCATTGTATACCCTCTCTTCCTCGCATATTCACGCGTCAATCCATGGATAATCAGTTCATATTACTCCTTCATCCAACAACTTTTGCATTCGTGTTCCATGTGAACCTTCAAAGTTGTCTGATCCAAGCGCTAAACTCAAGTTCATGGCCATGTTCTCTACCACAGTACTAACCCAGCTTGCAGACGCCCTTCTGTTCAGTTTTTTTTAAAGGCTGGTCTGCATGCTGTACCATATCTTTGGATTTGAAGTTGTGGCTAGTCGGACTGGAAGTGCATTGTTTGCGGACTTGATGTGGCTAAGCTCTGTGGTATACGATGAGAGGATGAATTCGATCGCTTCGTAGGCCGTGGGTGCTCTTTCCTTCGATTGACGCTTTGTCTTTTATTTTCATTGGTATTTGCTTCTGCTTCCCAGCCCACTTCTCGATCCCTGCGGAGCGAATCTGATACATGAACAAATACTCTACACCTCACCTCACTTTCCCCAACAGTTTGTGGGGGTGTTCTTCTATGAAAGGTTGTCTACATGCCTTTGTAATGTGTCAGCACTTCGTGGAACACGAGTGGACTTGTTGTGGGATTCTTGTATTCAAGAATACAAATATCTGTATCTATTGTCTTTTCAAAGGTCGATAACGCATAATCAGTGAAGATCGCAGAAGCGAGTTACTACGGACGAAGAATATCGGTATAGAACACGAATTGGAAATGACTTAATCTTGGATGGGATATGGTCAGTGATAGGCTGGGGGCGACTTATAGCTGGGAAATAGTGATAATTATTTGGTTTTCTGAGTTGGGGCATATAAAATATATGAAAATTGTGTGAGCAGTGCACGTCGAATGAGCAATACATGAGTAGAAAGGAAGGGACGCGATTGCGTTCCCGGATGTCCGGACCGTGTTGTCCGTGAAAGCACGGATCAAAGCGTTTTCTTCTTCTCAACCACGACATATGTTCTCTCGAAGTTCTGCTTGAGTTCACATTTATGTGCTCTCATGCGCCCGGTGGTAACTTCCAGTTTCTGTCAGACGGAGACGGGTACACAGGACGAGGTGAGCCTTCCTAACTCTTCTGCATGTACGTTTCTCTTATGAATGTCCTTACTCTTCTAGTCCTTCATTACCCGCGCCTTTTGTTTGCGATCTCCTATCTTGTTTATGCTCTCATTCTTCCCTTCGGTGCGATATCTTGACCCTATCCTATCAGATATAACTCAGAATCCCTACTCCAATGGTCCACTTCACCATGAGGTTCCCTTAATGCTCGCGCACTCTTCCACATTCATATCCTCCTGCGCTTATCATCTCCGCGCTGCTAGTCTTGCTCTGAAATGTCCCGCAGCATCCTCCGAGCATTAACCCACAATAAGAAGTCGGATATACCATATCCTTACCAACTACAAACCATAATACTTCAGGAATCGGCCCATCAAGTGATTGTCACAGTACTACGAAGGCCACGTCACCATCAGCACCCTCATCCTCATTCGCGATACATCTTCGCGCGAGCATTAAGGATGTGTATTGACGGCGTCGATGATTGAAGGCAGTAACTACTCTGGATGATAATACAAGTGGGTGCGTCAAACTTTACAATTTCATGAATGTCCTCGCATAAAACACTGCCTACAGATTTTTACACTGGCCTCTCACGGACTCCGTCTGGCCTCTCTAGTACATTTTCCCCTTTCCTATCATCCCTGATAACATCGTCGTCTCGCTATTTCCGTCTCTCGCTCAAGCTCCAGGTACGTTTATTTCGATTGTTGAGCGTATTTTTTTCCTACTAAGCATGCATACACGCCTGTTTTCAGCCACAGCTACGACGGCTCTCCTTCTCGTGTCCTTCGCCGTACATACTCGTATCAGGGAGGATGCATATTGACAGATGAGACGTGGTGAGTATGAGGAATTTTCTTTTGGTTGGGTCTCTCTGATCTATATTTAATCCCCGCATAGAACTCGCTCTATCAAACGTACCTCTCTTGATGCCGATCTCCGGCTCGTCGGCGCTCTCGCTCTTCCCCTACTGTCCGAAGTCTATTCTATTATAGTGATTATCTCTGCTACATGTTACAATCCTCCGCTTTGCACAGTGCCATTCGACGCCACTCACTTGTCCGCTTTGCGATCGCTCAGTATTCTTGTATACTCACTCTCTTGCACCGCTTACTCCGCTCATTGATCATCACGTCTACTCGATGGTGCATCTCTTTTCATTTCCGCACTTTAGGCCATCATGCCTCGCTGCTCCGTGCTAGCTACTCCTACGTCGACGTCGTTGAGCGCGGGTGGACAGACTGTTGCAGATCGTGTTGCGGGTGTGGAGAGCCCCGATGGAGGTTCTGGTAGGATTATGTTGCTGCTGTTGATAAGCGCCGAAGTGTCGATGGTTTTCGTACTCTGATACACTCATTTCCTTTGCTCTCCTTCACCTCTGGTGCTTCATCTCGGACGGATACGGTTTTCGTCACCACTTTCCTTTCTTTAAATGAACGAACACAAAATAAACAATTTATGCACGAAATATCTCCGCAGACATTTATGAGCTATCTCGTCTTTCTCCTCGATCCCTTTTTTCTCTGGAGGGATCTGGTTTGTATGTACACATGTGTTTGTAATATCTATGCTTTCTCATATGTTTTGATTCATTGGAGTTCGCTAGAGCCTAGAAGTCTAGATTGATATAATCATTCTTTGATTGCATATACTTCCGACTTCCGAGCCTACGTATCATTGTCTCCTCTGCATAACCCGTGCTTATATTTGCGCATGCAGGAATTGGATGACATGAGCCTAATACTGAGTGGAAAAAAGAACAGCAAACATATAATTCATTTCGAAAGCTAGTATATATAAAAGTAGAAATATAAAAGCATCCATTTTCTTGATGCAGAACAGCAAGTACTTCACAGTTAAAGAAGACATAGAAACCGACGCGCAAGGAAAATTTCCCATGTCCATCCACCCATCGACAAAGAGTACGATCGATCCTTCACACTGTATCAAACAAGATACTGTCATTGTGTCAGGGCAGTAGAGTTCCGCACATATTCAATCGCAAATATGTGCCGCTCCTGCAGGGCAGGATGTACTAGTATGCCAAAACCACACATAATTGCGAGTTTAAGCGGTGATGTGGAACTACTGCGCGAGAAAATAGATGCAGATGCAGAATGAGAGGCAAGCGTAAGGGATCGGATAGACGGGACAAGAGGAGGATGGAACGTACGAATTCCAGATGGCAAGGAGTTATGTAATCGAACGTGTGGGTCACTTTTGAAGGGGAAGTTGCATGCATGCATACACGGAGAAGACTATTGTGATACGAGACGTGCCTATGAGCCTGAGCCTAGGAGGCGAAGCAATGTAGGTAGCAGCTTATACCCTACTCATTCAGTTTTGAGCGGTTCCTTTTGAGTCGTTATCCTCAATTACAGAGGCCCGCTGCTGCCAATGGAAGAAGGGTACATCAATCAATGTCAAGTCAAGATTCGGAGATAATCTGAGTATCAAGATCAATGCGGATGGCGTCCACGGAAGGCATCATTGAGGGCACCATACACAAGAGGTTCCAAAAACCTGCTCGCTGCCTTGAAGCATTGATAGAGCGCGACATGGGATGATGAGTGGGGACGACAGATGGATGATGCACATGCACCCAAGTACGAAGATTTTTATAATGAGATAATGCAAAAGCGAGTTTAAATTCGACTCGCTTGATGCCATCTCATGCATCATGTGTGAGGACTAGAACGACGGGCATGAATGGTGGTTTAACACGCTAGGTGGGCGGATAAGGGGAGCGTTTACGCACCGAGCATCTGTTGTTGTAACACAATTCATTTGTTCAATTTGAGCTCCTACTCGGCGTTGAAGATGAAGATGATATACAACGAAGAGACTGCTATAAGACTGTCCAGGTCGCACTTCGGAAGAGTTAAGAACGAGCGAGCGAGCGAGTGCGCATTGGGTAATTCTAGATAGCAAGGAGTCAAAAATCCGGTTCTCCAAGTGGGGATCATCTGAGCGTATATTGTACGAGGCAGAGAGCGGAGGAGACAGGGCGCAGCGAGGAGAGATCATCTTGTGGTCAGTGGTGGGAAAGAAATCGCCACACGGGCCAGTAATATGCCCTAGACCATAAACATCGCTGTATATCACTGTATACCACTGGATTTTATACATAAATACAATGATACTCACTGGATATCAGTGGTGGACAATTTGTGTCTCGTCCAATAATCAGCGAGGTTCAACGACCACCACTGACAAACTCTGATATCCACTGAGCACCAGTGAACGAGAGTGTACACCCATTTAGGGTTACAGTGATATTCAATGAACTTCACTGTGGCTATAGAGTACATTCCACTGTATATCGGTGATAACCACTGGCGTACTGAGACTATATACATTATTATTCAGTGAGATACACCGGAATTCGACGAAGATTAGTCAA
>MU155557.1:0-22895 GCA_015484465.1 Pholiota conissans
AGACATCCCCAAAGTCTAGGTCTTGTTACTATTATTCGCCGACATTATTCGCCAACCATTAGAGTTGCCTGATGTTTAAGATGTTGTAATCCCGCGGCATGCTCTCAGATATAAGGCTGTGATATCCTACTATACAGTTCACGAAACTGTGTACACAGCATTAACATCCGGAATGCGCACGGGTGTATGTAGATGCCGCTACTCTTAGCGCTGCACGGAAGCACATGTAAAACTGCACATACACGCACGTACTTGCACAGACATGCACAGACATGCACGCACTTGCACAGACATGCACGGATGGATGTACACGGATGTACACGGACACGCACGGACACGCACGGACACGCACGGACATGCACGGACATGCACGCACGCGCACGGATGCACGCGCGGACAGCACGGACACGCATAGGACCTGCATTATCCTCGCTTACTAGCACATCCATCTCATCTCTTTCACGGACTGGTAATATTAGGTATCATGAACTTTTGTATTGTATGCACACACCTGGATAGTTAAAAAATTTGCTAATATCGGTTTAGTAGAATATTGAGGGCTGTGTGCGCACAATTTGAATATCTGTGGTTGCTACTGTGCAGTACGACAGAAATTTCAAATTCGAGCGGATTTTAAATCTCACAGAGCGCGCACAAATTTCGAATTGGTTCGAAGTTTCAATTACCAGGGATCCCAAAATATGCCACACTTGGATGGAACTACTTCCCCTAGCGCATGCATACACACTCTTCATCGCTAACATCATCAAGTCCAATTCGACCATCAAGAATGCGACCCTAACAGATACTGAAGTACTCCATTGACCCAAGACCTCGCCAAAAACCAAGACGTAAGGTTATATGAGGCCCAAATGCTGCGTGATTATGATCCAGTGCCAAAGGTAGTTTATATTCATAGTATATGCTTGTACACTGCAATATACTACGTGATTTTGACTCATAAACGTGTATGGCTCATCCTATTGCTACAAAACAAGTTATATTCTGTTTTAGGATAACACTATTACACGTTAAAATCGTTGTTAATTCTGTAAGTGCTTTGTATGATCGACTTTATCACTTTGAGCAAGGAGATGCGCATACAAGGTCATATTCTCACGCATCGCGTATCCATGGCACGCACCAAGCACGGACTGACTCACAACTTGCACGTACCTTCCTGGCCATGCACGGAACTTGCACGGACTGCACGGACGTGCCACGGCAAAAAACCTGTGCCCATTTCACGCTATACGTCGCCTCTTTCACTTTCGACGACGGAAGGCGGTCGTGAAATGCTCGGAGATTGTAGGCTTGGAGTTGAAGGGGAGGGTTGATGTTGACCTGCGAGGTGTTGAAGATGAGGTAGGGGGATGGGCGCGAAGAGGGTGGTGAGGACAGCGATGGATGGGATGATGAGCATGATGCTGATGGACGCAGTGAGGGAGACGCTAGTAGGTTGGGAAGACTATGCGATGCACGGCGTTGTGGGTCTTTGACGTAGACAGCGGAGACGCCTGAGCTCGTAGATGGGACATAAGAACCAGACGTCGAGGGAGAAGGAGAGACCTAGAACGTATAGTCCTCAAGGCCGCATGCGCGTCTTGCGTGGGCATGATATGACTGTGTATGGATCGGCGAACGGTTGAGCTTGGATGACAAGGACAGAGGTATTTAGAGATCGATTAGATAAGTACGGTATGTACATAGTACGTGTCTCGGTCGTTGTCGGAGACCATCACAATATCACTGCTTGTACTGCTCGTATCCCCTCGAACAACCTCACGCCACCCTACAACTTGATGCCTCTTTGTAGGGAACCCATACGCATGATCGCATCGTTTTCGTATGATGGTTGTGGACCTGCTTCTCACTCACGTAGTATATTCCATCGCCTGACGTGCAAATACGAAGCCAGTCCTCGGGCTAATTTTAACATGGCCTTAGCGCGAAACCCGCCTTCCCCATTTCTAGAAGCATATTTATGTCATTCTATACTTACCTCTAGATCTGTTCTCTTTTTTTGTGTTATTCGGCTTTTCACTTGTCGCAACTCGAAGCTTTCTGACCATGTTGATCGGCGATGCTGGTCATCCATGGTGATGTTTCCAAGATATTTTCAGCAGTTATTGCGTTCATGGGACCTATGGCAGCGGCGCTTAGATGGGAACTGAGCTCTGGCTATTCGGAAAGAGACGTTGTGTATGTGTATGTTACATCAAAGCTAAGTGGTCTAAGTTGGTTGGTATCCAGGTGGAGGATCAGACACGTCTGGACTTCGAAGATGAGATAAATTTAGGTTGCCTGTCTTTCTCAGGTTGAATTCGTTCACCTGCTCCGAGGTGGTGTTCGCGCTCCTGCTTGATATTTGAGCTGTCTTACTAGTGGAGATGGATAAATCATATCGTGATACCGTTGAATTGCGCTGTCTGAGTTGCGACTCGCAGACGTTGATCCCGGGTGGTGGTGGATTATCATCCCCGCCTATGCAGGAAGTGACCAAGTAAGCGATCTTGCGAGTTATTCGCAGACGAGTTGGATTGTATAGACACATACCAGGAGCTTCTGGGAGTTCCCCTCCCATCTTAACCTTCTGGCGTCATAAGTAGTCCTGAGATCTGCAAGTTCAGAGCAGCCCATGAATCCCGAAACTATTACTTAATCGCAGAGTTTTACGTAGCCTGGCCAATTGCTAGGTATCTGAGTATACGACACAGTTACATAGAAGAAAACAAAGTAGGAATGTCTGCGCGGAAGAAAATTTGAATAAGAATTCGTTCGTGTAAGAGCTATATTAACCAGCGCCAAAGTCGATTGATATCCGGGCGGAGGGGGTGCAGTATTATCTCTTCTTGGATGTGATTTACCAGTCTTTCCGATTGTTCGCTTATGCATAGTATGGGCACGCATAGCTGAGAATTATGAACGAGGCACAGTGTCCAAGATCTATCGTGTCCTTATAATTATTATTCAATCTTTTCTTTGGCCCGAGCTACGATCAACTGTTCCATGTGGAACAGTACATAGGTGGAGGAGAAGATTCTCGAGAAAATTGCGATGGGCGTTGCGTGTTTTCGTGATAATCCGGCCCAAGCCTTCTATCCCCACCTCGACATGCAAAATCATTCTGTGAGGTATCACTTTGCTTTGTCGCTGGTAAGTATCCGAAATCGGACATTAAACGCGAATCGGAAACAGCCACATTAAACGGTGATATTTCTGAAGAATGCTTCGCCTCTGAAGATTTTAATTGAGCGTTCGCACTTTGCATAATTAAAAGTTGTGAAAAACACGCACCACGGGGACTGTCTCGCACTTTTTTGCGCCGCAGTAACCATCCCAAAAAAATTAGCAACAAGACAAAAAGTAGAGCAACCCCCCCAAGAGCACCGCCAACTATTGGGTTAAGGGAGGTGTTCCTTTGCTTTTGGACGCTGTCGTCAGATGGAATGGAAGCGCTGTTGTTGGAAGCAGGAATCAGGCTTGAAGTCGGTTCCGTTTTCGCAATGGTTGGTCCAATGTTGAAGGACGCTGATGTGGTACTAGAAGCTGTGCTGACTTTGATTGGAGCAGATGTCGAAGTTGACGTCGATGTATTGACGTTGGTAGCCTTTGGTGGAGGTGAATTTACTGTAGGTACCGCCTGCGCGCTGGATTTACTGGTGGATCTGATGCTGTTGGGGAGTGCTTCTGAAGATGTTGACGACGACGTAGCTGAGGGTCCATCTACCTTCAGGAAATCAAGCCAGAAGTCGGCTTGCAACGGGGTCATTACCAGGGTATGTACTCCTGGAGAGAACGTTCCCGGATTTGCGGTATAAAATGCTTGCGCGTATCGTATAGAAGAGGCATCTGTACTCGTGAAAGTTGTGGGTGGCGCCCCATCAACAGAAAACATTGAAATCTGAATACCAGGATTCAGGGTGCCAAAGACCGTAATTCCAGTGCCTAGAAACATCAGGGAAAAAATTAGAATTTTATAGATAGTAGATATTGATAATTGGCGCAGACCAGTGAATGCGACCGTAGCAGATGTTCCAAAGGCAGGAGCGGTGCCCATTGATGTTCCTAAGTATTCTGCTGCTGGGTTTCCGCTCGGAACCCATGTATCGCCATGATATACGATAGAAGAATCTCGGTCGTCTAAAATAACCGTAGACATCTACGGGCTCGACGTCAGTTCTGCATATTTCTAGAGAACTTCATAGAAGATGAGAAGTCGTAGCGTACTTGTGTTGAGAGAGGGTATTGCCCAATTCCCAACTCAAAATTGTAATAGTTTTTATGACATCTATATGTAGTGCATTGGCCAACCTAATGTCAATCAGTGGATGACAGGCAGTTGAACGTATGACGTGCAATCGGAGGGCTGGCATCAGAAATTGAAGTGTTTGATCTGCCGTCGCCTTGCAGAAGCAGGGTTACGCGAAGACGAACTAGCGAATACAGATTCTAATGGCAGGCGAGTCTGTACAAGACGGCACCCGAATAGATATTAGTTGATCTTGTCACCGAAAACCACCGAACAACCGTTTGCAGAGTTGATGGTACTCGATCGAGTTTTTGATGTATTCTATATTTGTAATTATTCTACTTTGGAAATTTTGAGTTTCGACGGTCCATCTTCCAAACGGCGTTAAATTGATGCTACAAATAACATTTCCCGCAAAATTCAAGCGCCTACCTCGGAGTCCCTCGAAACCATTGACTGATAGAACAGAGAGCAAGTCAACACCATCGATTTTCCATGCGATTGTTATCACAACAAGTCCCACTAAAATACTCACATAGCGTAGCGGGCCCGAGAACTTGAAGATTGCAATTTAGCATGGGAATTCTGGCATCATTACAAAGAAATCTATCACATCTGAGGCGCAGGTATAATCAAGAAGTTGTTTAACACTTTGTTTGGGCATTGACTTGATCAAAAATGCCTACCTTTCCCATTTTGGATGCGAGTAGGGAAGACACTGGTCAAATATTACGAGGAAAGGGATCATCCTCATTCGCAAGAATCTGTAGTTCAGCACCGTCTAACGCTGTGACTTCGAAGATCTCCTCGCCAATACTCTACATATATGTAAGATATCGGTGGGCAATACTCGTTATGCTTTCAAGGCGTACACACGTGTGGGCCTGCGTCTCGGCGCTGGCGATGAAATTGTCTATCCGTTCCGGGTGTTGCTTCTCCGGAACAGGATCAGCGAACCTCGGATTCTTCGCAAACCCACTGTAGCAGAACCGCTTGGGCCTCGAGAATAAAGTGGATGAGAGCACCTCCTGGAGAAGGAAGCATAGTTAGCTGAGGTAGAAACGAATACACATTTGCACATACCAGATCTTCGAAGTACAATTGTCTTCCACGTAACCCAAGCTCTTCCAAATTTGGCGCTCCACGGACGATAGAATACATAAAACCATTTACCACGTTGCGAGGGAGCATCTTCCCCGTTGCATCAGTGCGGAAATCTCCATCGAGCGTTTCGTACCACACAGATTCTGCCATCTGTTCACGTATCGTTGGATTTCTAGAAATTTGAGATGGGGAGGACCATGTGGGGGTACGTTCCGGAGAAGGTACTTGAGCATTGTAGCTGTCGATGAACGATGGGCTACTAAGCCGTGGTAAGATGGGAGCTAAACAGCGCACACTGTTGAACCTGGCCGTGAAGACATACATTAGCTAAATGCCTGATTAGTCAGTGAATGTTGGTTACCTTAAGATGTTTTAATCGAGGAAGGAAGTCATCTCAAATATCAGCAGTAAACCAAGTATCCGGGGTTTCTACAAGCGATAGACTTTCGAGGTGGGAATGCCTTCGGAAGAAGGTCATCACACTTGCTGTATCCGAGAGCAAGAAATAATGCAGGCTAAGGTATTGTAAGCTTAGAAAATCAAGAGAAAGGATGGGCGCCGCATCCATTATTTCGTTTGTAAGGTCTGACATGTGCAATGACTATGCAATAAGTGGAAGGTTCTTCAATATCCGGAAGAAGTCTTCTGTAGACGGACCCGTGGACTCGCAAGCAAGCTCCAGCGGCAATGATGAGAGCTAATACGAGTTGATTTCATTAGTAACAGCCCGATAACCAGTCATCATTGTCGCGATGACCCACGTTCCGCAACGCCAAACTTCAGAGACGAGGGCATTCGACGCGCAGAAAGCAGAAGGTTATATACGCTGACATTGAGTGGCAATGGTCGTTGTATGAGCGTTCTTCGGACGGTCGACGCTCAAACAAAGGAGGTGTTAATTGATTATGACTATGCACGATGTATGTGGCCCGTCGTCTTTCATGCGTGGTAATGATGTACTCAGAAATAAAAGCGAGATGCTTTGGCCTGCGCAGAAAGAGGGATTAGCGACCGAAACAAAGACGTCGATGGGAGGCATTTGAAGCAAAAGGTCTACTAAAGGATGGATGGACGACCTCTCTCGGCCTGCTGAGAAAGCGACGAGAAAGAAAAAGGAGAAAAAGAGTCAGAATGTCATTGGCAGATCAAGAGAGTCGGAGAGGCGCGTTAACTCTCGTAGTGATTTCTATCACACAGCATAACCGGGTAGAAGCTTTTCCTCGTAGACTACAAATGGAACGATGATCTGGAGAAGCGAAACGAAGATAAGGAAGAGATCGAAGGAAGGAGGAATAAACGGCAACGTACACACGACTAGCAGCTAACACAGGCGTCCTCGTCACCCTTCCGAATCCCTCGAGCCGCGCATCGACACATCGGCGAAGTAGTACAGACCGAAAGAGAACACAACCACAAGAGCGAGCGACCTGGATTCGCACCTAGAAGTGGCGTGGGTGGTGTCGACGCAGTCGTTACCTGCAGAGTCTAAGGCGGATGCGGTAGAGTCGAAGGGCGTTGTATTCCTCGGCTTCCTCGTAGATGTTCTGGGTCATTGCGAGTTAGTAGGAGACAGGGACCAATAGGAGCCTGGAGCATGATGCACGATGCACGTCCACCACGTCGTTAGCGTTGATGGTGACGTTTGAAGCTTGAGGGTTACGTCAGCGTTTCGCAGGGAGTCGTAGGTACTCAACATTGCGCTTGGTCATCCTCTCACGCCCTCCTCCTCCCTCTTCCCCTCACACCACATACGACCTCGACGAAGTGTCCAGTTAGGCTGCCCTCCCATTATCGCATTCATTGTCACTTTGTTAACATCTTCTCCTGTGGTAGGGCAGCTCAAAGTGTTGAAAAAGTGCTCGTCACATTGGGAGGGCATCCCTGTGGTGCATTCAATTTGCTTATATCGATGCATTGCATTTGTCTCGCTATATCTCGTCTTCCACTCCATGCTCCTCTCGTTTCTCTCCCTTCACATCGTGTCTCTCAGCGTCACATCAGCTATCCTGGATCTCCCGCAAGAGTCCAGCTACACAAACGGGCCTCGTTCCGGCGTTTAGATCGCTCGTATGGTGTGGGTGCATTTAACAATATTGTGATTATAATCAGGATGACGGGCCTGCGCACATTGCATGCTATGTGCGCCAATATCGTCAGTACGATCTCTTCACGGCTTTATTTAGCGTGAACATTCGGTGCGTATTCCTTCCTTTATACCTCGCTCGAGTCTGAGCTCACTTCTTTCCCTTGATTTATATATCTTGTTTCTCTATGTATATCGATCAGGTGTGCATTTGGACGTTCCAATAAAAGAACGGAGGGGACTCAGAGCGGCATTAGATGCGTTAATCAGTGAATGCTATAACAACTATATTTCGTTTCCATAGATGACTAGCGTTTTTACAGATTATTTTATTTTTCCCTTTTTTACGCCCGTACGTCCTTTTAGTTCCCTCTTCTCCTTTCCACAATTTTTGGAGCCCTTGAGCCCTCCATGCACCCACGGACTCATCACGCCCCACCCAACCGCACCTCGTGCATCCATCTTCACGCCCTTCGCATCCGACTCCGAGAATTTGTCGGATTTGGCAGCGGATGGCGTTCCGGTTTCATTTGGTAAGTGCGCTGGGTGTGCGCTGGGTGTGCGCTGGTGATCACGGAGAGTCTTGAGAACGAGTGGACGTATGTGTGATATACCTCAGCCTCTTCTTCTTCATCGACTGCGCCTTCGTCAACCAATCCCAGTGGAGTACGCCATGCCTTGATCTCTCTTATGTGGGTGTTGTGAGACGGCATTTCATCGTTTTGTTGGTTGAGTGAGTGGGATTTTGAGCTTTTCGTTTATTTGGCGGACTCTGATACTTGACAATTAGGATCAGCGGGTTCATTTCTGTGTCCCCAGTGCGGGAGTATGAGGTGAGTAGAATTTCCCCTTTTTTGTGAACACTATGAATGCTACGCTACCCAAGTGTCCTCTCGTCTTCTCCGTCCCATTGCTCCGTTTCGCCATCCCTCGTACGCTTAGACGCATGTCTTCGACCCATACCAGACCGTACGCAGAAATACCTTCATCGTATTGTTCTTTACCCACATTGCTCGTTGCTTGGTGGAGTAGAGCGAATATGACAATATGCTCGCATTTGGCGGTGCGATGTGGGCTTGCATGTTGCTGGATGGGGTCAGTTATAACGGGTAGGAGAATTGAATATGTCATTGCTGTCGTTGATTTGCAGCTGCGTATACCTCGACAACTTCGCATTTTATTCAAGGAATATGAGAGATCGTGTAAGATATGTCGTTGAACATTGCGTATTGAATACTACTAATATCAAGGTAGATAAACACTTAGTTCAAGTCCTCGACTCATTGTTCTTGATGCATCATTCCGGTGGTTGTCATCCGGGGTGTCGTCGCCACAATCAATGGAGAGCTAGTCTTCGTTGATAACAATGACGTCGTAGCAATACTGCTATACGGAACCTCAACCCATGTTGCAAGCTACCTCGCTGACGCAGAAATGTTCAGTGTAGACTCTACTATCTTGGTGAAAATGGAGTAAAACGCCGTACCTTTGGAAAATAATTGTAAATTGAGGTTAATATAGTATACTGCAAAAGCGAGTCGTGGACTCTGAAAGTAGTCGGGAATAAGCAGAAGAATCTTGCCGCCTCCACTGAGTGATGATCCCTTTACTGTAAATAACGTCTATCATTTACGCATGATCGATCTCGAACCTGTTAAGAGTCATGTAGATTGATCACTTGGATAACACCGATTTCGTAGCGTGTCGCCTGTTGGATACCGCGTGTCTCTCTCGTCCCCGTTTGCAATATCATCTCCAACGTCAGAGCTTCAGACAAAGTATACTCCTCGCCCCCTGTCCCCGTGGTTTTTATATCTGATATCGGACTCTTATTCCAAGGAGACACGTCAATCCCATGGTATCCCGCATCTCGCACCCATCGTTATCTCCGATCGATAAACTCCCATACGATGCTCTTCGCGAGATATTCATGCACGGCGTACCGACATATCCCAACATTCTCAACCACAGATTCGAAATGACTCTTCTTATTCTCAATATCGCCATGGGCGGTGGATGGTGCTCAAGCGAGACATCGATCCTATCCGGTGGTGGAGATCCAAACACGGAATAATCTTTCCATTCATCCACATGCGTGTACGATCTCCGTACTCATTTGAGAAGAACAGCTCGTTGATGAGGATGCGTTCACCTTTATTCTCGAATATCTCGCATTAGTGCAATACTTCGATGTTAACGCGATTATTTGGGACACGCTGGCTACTCCGAAGATCACATGTCCGAACCTATCCACTGTCGTCCTGCATTCGGACGGATGTAATTCGGAGGATAAGGCTACTGTCTCTAATTTTCAGTCGGTTTTGGGCCTCACCGCCACACCTCCACTTCAACGATTATCCATGCTTAACTTCAAATTGTCTCCGGAAAATGCGCTTACACACTTTCTTTTTGAAAACTTCTTCCGTACCGACACCAAAGAAATTTCGGAACGCATCGGTCTGCACAGATTAGACTGTCCCATTCGAAAATTGACGGTGGTTACTGAAAATCTTTGGGATGCTACTGAGAATATCACAACATCGGAGGATCTAGTGCTTTACGAAACAAGGGAGTGGACGTGAAAGGAATATCCACATCGAGTTTGATATGAAAACCCTCGACGAGAAAGCATGGGACGCCTCCAAAACATAGGAATCGTAGACCATGTAGTGAGGAAAGGAAGAACATGAACTGGACAACGCTCTGAGTGGCGTAGGTGCTATCCTTCGACCATTCTGTTCAGTTATAAATAGTCAAAACTTAATCTATATTAGATGGTAGTGGAGGACCCTGACACGTTAAATGCGATAGTTAGCGAAAGGATACGGGTGCGAACAGAGGCTTCTCGTAGCATTCATGAAAGTCAGGAGAAAGAGATACGCAGTCCGCGATGCGCCTGATATTCATAAAATATTTATATCCTCGTCGTAATCATGTCCTTTCTGTCAGGACATCCCATGAGACGAGTAGCGACGCTGCATTATCAGCGATACGTCGGCCGACAAGTCGTCAGTGAGGTGGAACTAGGGAGCATTCTATGGAAAGTGAGCAAAGGGCCACGATTTGGGAACGGAGAGGAATTCGGTAGCCTTTGTCTAGTCCACTTTCTCCCGGAGAGTGGTGAATGTGTGCTACACGACGCGAAATGATTCGAAGAGGACGTGGAGCGTCGGATGCATCGCAGGTGGCCATGTCGAGGAGTTTTAGTGGATGATGGAAATGTAAAGCGGTGTTCGACGAGTAACACAGGCATGCTGAGAGATTGAAATTGACGCAGAAGCGTCGTTGGGTTTGAAGATGAGGGTAAGGAGAGTGCAGGAGTTATATACGCACGTGAAGCTTCGAGTGGCGAGGGTCGTTGGGGGAACGGTCTTTGGATGGTCGACGCTCAAAGGGGTGTTTGCATCTGAGCATTTGTGGCCAGTCGTCTCTAGGCACTAATGTGCATGAAAGGGGACGTATTGGCCTGCGAAGAAATTTCAGTCATTGTGGATGAAAGAGAGAAAGACGATGATGGCCCCCATTCACCACAAAGTAATTTATTTCCTGCGAGTGATGGCCATAATCGCTAGGTTGGGGGTCGCAATCATCGTCGCAGAGCACATCGACTAAGTGCCATTCCGTGAGCGAAGGAAAGACGAGCCGATGACTCATGTGGGAAGTATGAGACCTGATCTCTCGTTATTTGTCGTGTTATCGTTGCGTTGTCACTGGGGAACACCGAGTGCGATATCGAGCTGATAATCCTTTCGCCTGCGAAGAAAGAGAAAGAAAGAGAATATAAGCAATGTGACGCGAAGGCATTCGATGCGGAAGGTCCTCGTCAGACTCAGGGGAGGAGGAGATAAAGACGGCAGTTTGTGAATCATCAATGATCCTGTCCATAAAATGTTCGTAAGCAAAGGAAGGTAGAATGTACGATGATTTGGAACGTACGAATGGGCCTCGATGGACTACGCTGATCGAAATTCTCAGGTTAGGCGATGCCAGTGAATGTAGTAGTGCCCGAACGGGGACGCAAAGACGAAGGAAGGAAGGAAACATTGTTGTATTCATCTAAAGAAGGTACAAAGTGGTCGCATGTGCAATAAAGAAACATCATAAACGCGGCGTCCATGTCGAATGTCCAGCGAGCACGTGGATGTAGCAACTAAACAGAGGGTCTCGAGAATTCCAAAGCATAGCAGGATAATAGGAAAGCGACGAAAGCACAAAAAATCAAATACGAAAACGCACCTCGAAGCTCGGGGCATAGTATCCACCTATCGCCTCTATCGCAGCACATACCCAGGAGGAAGACTACCCTCTTCATCCAACCACCTTCCTGCACTCGTTCTCGGCGCATTCGTCGGTCTCGAGGTTCTTGACTTATCAGCCCGGTTGTGCGGCACCGTCGCCACCGATGTAGAGCTAGTCATCGACGACAATGACGACGTGGCTAAAGAAGACGTTAACCCACCTCAACTATGACTATACATCGCCTCCTTAGCCTTTGAGGACGGGAGGTGGACGCGGGGTGCTTGGCTTGAAGGAAGAGATGGGTTCGAAGATGGGGGAGTGCGTCGATGATGGGTGTTGGAGTGGTTGAAGATGTTGATGGGCGGGCTGAACTAGGCCCAGGTCGCGAGAGAAGCGGGACGCAATGAAGAGAATAGAATGTACGACCGCCAAAGAGTGGAAGCAGTACGAGTGAGTAGGAAACTTGAGAGGTGGAGATGACAGCTTAGTGCACGTCCTTCTTCGTTGGCGTTCAGTGGTTGTGGGTTTAGCTTATGTCAGCGCTTCGGAGGAAATCGTCGACTTTCCCCACTTCCTTTCTCCAACACATCGTGTCTTTCTGCTTGGCATCGTCCACTCCGCATCCTGCAGATGAGCCCAACTACATATGCTGCTGTCGAGCGATCAGATCACTCGTATTAGGTATATGTGTTTCACTGCAAATTTCTTGCTCAGGGCGCATGATGGCAGGATCATAGCGCTCATTGCCTTGCACGCTGGTCGATAGCATCGGCCCAATCGTGTAGATCTACCTTGAGTCTTATATCTGGTCTTTATTTACGCACTAAAAACGTTTGCGCTTGAATGCTAGAAGGAAAAAGGAAAACATCGTGAGAATGCTTGACTCGGTGAGTGAGAGTGCGTAAGGTCTACATATCTCATCGTACTCATATCATACAACACAAATTCATTTTCATATGAACATCCACTCTCCTTTGCATCATATTCTCTAAATTCTCTCCCCCTACGCTCTACAACGCTCTATCTCTCCCTCTCCCTCTCCTCTCTTCTGTCCATCATCTTCGCCATCCCCCCCACTTTCCACACACCCATGCACAGACTCACCGGTCACCCAGCTGTAGCCATGCTCCCTTTCGCCCATATCACGTTCAACTGCGATTATTTGTCCAGTTCGATGGATGATGCGATGGATCTGGAGTCATTTCTGGTTGTGTGTGTTGATGACGCAGAATCCTGGGGAGGTCCTTGGTATACGACAACAAGCCGATGTATGATTTCTCTCGTTTGAGTGTCGTGGTGACATTTTGTGGACTGGGACATTATGATCTTTCGGTGGATGGATCAATTTTGAGTGAGTGGGTTTTATTTGATGGAATTTGATACTCGACATTATGATTGCCAGTGGTTGTCTGCACCGACTAGCACCTGCACGCGTATTATTGGCGTCATATAAATCGTCCTTCAAGCGGGTTATTCCTTGGTCTATGTGCTGTCAGATATGCTCAATAGGATGAACGCGATAGGTTCTAACTGTCCGACTCGGAGGTGAGTATCCTCTCCCTTCGTTCCCTTCACCCTATTCCTCCATCCCCTAATTTTTTTCCCCTGCGTTCGCTCCACTCACATATTCGAACACACCGCACCGCATACGCGGAACTACATGAATCGCATTCTTCTCTACCTATTTTCGCCTTATCGATTAGTAAGGGTTGAGTGAATGTGATAGAAAATGGTCTCGAAAGCGGTGCGGTGTGTTGGATAGTTCGTTGTTTTGTGGGTAATTTGTGATTAGGATTCTGCTAGCGATTTAATACGCCGTGTGCATGAGATTGGTTCCTTCAGATTGAACATTGCTGTTTATTTTCGTCTGCGCCGACTTCAAATTTGCAGCTGCGCGCTTGTCAATACATCTCGCCTTTCAACTTTCAAGAAACATGGCAGATCGAATATGATATGTCACAGTTGGATTTAAAAAGTCCTTAGATAACCTGATATATGTAACTCTCGCGCCAATACACTTGGTCCAATTCCTCGATCCTTCATTCCCAATCTCTTAATTAACAGAACTAATGAATGAACGTACGATTTACAGGGGAAAATTAGATGTACTCAACGGTTCTGTGTGGCATGCACGCACGAAAAGGAGGGAACTTAATTTGAAGTCAAGCTTAGGCGGACACGATTGGGATTGTTCTTTGCATCCTTCCCTCTTTCATTGTCGCGATTCCAAAACTCCAAAAACATGGGGCTTGCGTAGGAGCAAGATAGTCTATAAATTCTCACAGACTCGCGGAGCACAGATTAACAATAGACAATAGCACCTATTGTAAGGTAGTGTATGCGCCGACGATACTAACTCACACCACCGTCGTCTGGTCGAGACATCAAATAGCTGTGTTTTGTTCGCTATGTATGACAGCACTAACACACAAAAAGAGCACCTAGATACTATGTATCTATAAATACAGAATTTGGAGACGCGCATAGAACAATAACGATGCACGCGCGACGCCAGACAATAGTGCGGGAGTAGGATAATAGGCGACTGATGGATAGATATGGTAATTCACACGATGCCAAGCGTGGAAACTTTCCCTCATCGGCGCTATAAAACCAAGGGTGCATCGATTAGACAATTTTTAAGTATCCACTAGGTGCGTTTCTCTGCTTTCTTGCTCGGCGCAGTCTTTATGAATTCCAAAACAGCCTTACCATCTATGGCGCACTTGTGGCCTCTTCTACGCTCCCACAGATGGCTTCGAGCGTCTTCATGACGTTTTTCGTTTATTTGAAGATGACGCTGGCGTTCGACGTGGAGTGTGTGGAACACACGTGGTTGCAGAGAAACGATTCGGTGAGTAGTTCTCCGAGTTTGGGGCCGATTTCCTGTGGCTATACCGAGGATGTCGTTACGATAGTCACCCTAGTGTCGCGTAACGAGACATTTCCTGTGCGTGCCAGTGCCAAAAGCACATCTCACGTGGATTCCGTGCCCATTCGGGTGTCTCGATAACGCTATTCGTACGCGTTTACAGATTAGCACGATTTCAAGAGAGGATTGTCGTAGAAACTTACTTTTGGCATGCAGCGCGTTGTTCGAGTGCTTGATTCATTTGCTCGACAGCGCGGTGGCTGGAGCTTTTTGATCCGGAAGCTTTTGCTAGCAGTCCAGATCTCTGTTTTTTATGTGCAATTCTCTCTTGAGAATTGCTTTTTGTGTCGCCATTCTTTTGACCGTGGTCCTTATTTTGGACTGCACATGTAAATTAATTGGATGACCATGCACTGATTTTGAGGGAGCTTACCTCGGCGTGTAGCGGTCGAAGGATACGGGGTGACCCGAGATGTGTCCTCCTTTTTTCCAGTACAGCTGTCCTCTTTCGATTTCCCAGTTAATCCCGAGTAATATTTCCAAGTAGGAATCATTAGCTTACTGTTACGCCGGCTCGGCGCGCCTGTTTCCAATTCCTTCATTTTCAGCACACCAAACATTTGTGTGTGTTCCTTCCGATCACTGGTCTTTTTTGCTAGGGCTTTCGGAGCCTTATATGTTTGCCAGTGTGGAATTGAAGTCGCTTCGTCAATGTGGTCCGCGTCCGGTAGATTCAGTGAACACTTGCGAGAATCCGATTGCAAGCCCAACACATGCGTTTCCACGAGCACGTCTGGAATAGATGGCTCAAGTGGCGCCTCGACTGGGAAAGTCCCAGGAAGCGGGTACGCAGTTGGCGTCACGAAAACAGGTGTCTCAAGTGACGCTATAGCTGCTTGTGTATGGTGGTTCATCTCGATGACATCTGAGTGAGATGCGACATTGACCGGAGTGTTGATGTTGAAGATGTTGAAGTCTTCTACTAAGGAGTCTGTAACAGTAGAAATTAAATTAATTCATTATGTAGTGATGTTAAACACTTACTTCGTTGATGGGGCATGCGAAACACCATATTCCCGTCAAATGAAACCAGACTGGCGTCATGGCTTGTGGATGAGGAAGAAGACAGCGAGGCAGAAATTTTGGCAGGGTAATTGACCAATTCTTTTGACCATTCTGTTATGTTTTAGATAACCATAAATCAGGTAGTGTTCATAAAAACAGTAGATTACTTACGAAATTGTTTAAGGTCAGCATCTGTAGGCAATGGAAACATTGCTTGTTGTTCCAAATCCGTAAAGTTGTTATCCGGGGCCATTACAGAAGAGGAGGGTAAATTCGGGACCAAAAAAGGATAAGGCCAAGGGCCCACGCCCATTGGCAGCACGAAATCCATCGTTCGATGTCCGGAGCTCTTCAAGCTGGCGACCTTGTGAGAAGAGGGAATAGGTAAAAACCAGAGACGTACACTGGATTTTATAGACTTTCCAGCTACGTTGGACCCATGGCGCTCATTACTTTTCGCAACGAGAAGCTCGAGGATCTGAGGACCACGGCCTACTTTCTTATTGTGTTGGGCCAATGCTTCAACATTTCGCGCGAGGGAATTTGATGAAAACGCTCGTGACGGTGACAAAGCTATGTCGGCGTCAATTTCGTTAATGATTAAGGGCGCTTGGACCAGTCTTTGTTGTTATGGGCGCTCGCAAACAGTGTTTGCTTGATTATGGAGCTTATTGGCTCAAGTAATATGGATTATCCCACTGACTTATGCCGTAGCACTCGCCTACTTACATCTCTTCCGACTCGGAAGTCAGTAAAAAGTCTCGCAGAATTTTTATATACTGTGCAGTCGAGCGTGGGAAGATCATTGTACCACTCATGTTGCGAAGCAGTACAGAGGCTAACAATAGAGGCTTGTGCCACACATCAATCGTCACTGATAGGCGCGTCGACTCTCAGTCATATTGTTAATGAGGCCTGTAAGGTCCATTGCACGTACCATATTTTTTATTATATTCTATAATTTAAAGATATGTAGTTCGTCGTTCCAGCTGATTATACTCCGCAAAGATTTGTATCTTTGCGTAGTACAATATGTTGGTTGAGCGTCGTGGTCATCTTATTTCGCATAATTCGCAGACAGTCGATAAAAACAGATACTCTCGTGTACTCGTGATTTGAACAAAGTTTAATATGAAGGAGGGAGACGGAGACTCGATTCGTAAAATGATGTAAGATACAAGAAAGGTCAGTTTTGCGCGTACACCAACCAAGCGCACGAATATTTATAGGTCCTCTTGATATCAGTCTTGAAAAATTATAAATTCCATAATTTACGAAGATGGGACGTATAACCTACGTAAAAATAGAAATAGAGAGTGAGGACAGACAGGAACGCCAAAGCATGCCCAGCAACCCCCTACTCTGCGCATATATTCATCTAAAAATCCAGGCGCTGAACGGGACATATTTTGCATAGCGAACGCATAGTCAGATGGATTATTTTATAAATAAACAGGTAGTTGGATGGGCGACTGTCGGTAGAGAGAGGCGTGTGGTCGACGGATTGCTTTCATCCAAGGCGGCAAAGGGCAATGTCCGGCGTGGCTCATGGGAAGTAATCTCAGCAATTAGCGAATACGAGTCACCGGTCGGATGTTCGACACTCCCTCTAACACTCATGCTCAGCGCGCTTTACCCCGTCTCTCTCTTCTGCTGATGCACGACTACCTCTCAACCCGTACAACTCGCTCATATGTGTCATCTGCCATTGGCCTGGGAAACGCTCATCTTCGTGGCAGCTCTTTTCAACTGTATGATTTCCGGGACACGATAACTCGACCAATACTTATATTACATGATGTTCAGTATTTCTTTCTGTTCGAATCTGAACTTCAATCATCCTTACGTGTTACCCTTTTCCTCTGGTTTTCGCAGGACTTTCGATGAAGAAGACTGGATGGCTGGATGATGGACGACCCCCTGCACATGTGTCAATAACGTCTGTAGATGTTAAATTTAGGAGAACGTAGTGGGATGCGATTATCGCCCGCCTCGCTCGTGAGTTCAATGCGTTTTCCCCCTACTTTTACTGGCCTGATTGTGTCGATAGATCTATGAGTAGTCACTCGTGGGCTGCTTCGTGGAAGATATCACGTTGGATCGCATAGTACGTTGCTCGTCTTTGTTGTCTTTTCCAAGTTGCGCTGATTTGCTATAAGGCTGTTTACTGAGCTACTCGTGTATGCGTATATACTCCGTTATGACTACGCTGATCTTGATACCAAGCCTCATTCTATCTCCCTCGTAGCGAAACATTCCGGCCCATACCATGAGCGCGACGCACAATTCATGCGCATCCATGCCCATTCGGGTATTTTAATTCGGTTGAGCTACTTATAAGTATCCACAAATGAACGCAATTACATGAGACTATTGTCCTAATAACTTACTTTGGGTCTATTCTGCGGATCTCGGTGGGATAAACTGAAGACGAGGCTGATACATGCATTTCTTCAAGTTCGTCTGCGTCAACCATCTCGAACTGCTCCTCTTCGAAGGTTTCACTTTCCTGCGTCCAGTCTGAAGACGATGTGGATTCTTGTGTTTCCTCAAACCCTTCTGGGTCACACCTCTCGAGATGCTCTTTATCGACAAAAGTTCCAGTTTCTTCTGTATAACCGGCAGGCGAGGTCGATGCCCATGTTTCCACAGGTTCATCTTCATCCGGGACATATATGTCGAATTGTTCCTCATCAAGAGAAGATTCAGAAGTCACGTAGGCGAATGGTGTCTCTGGTGACGTTTCGGCTTGCTGAATATTATTGTCCATATTGATAGGTTCAGAGTGTGACGCAGCGTTGATAACAGGCGGGTTGGCGGAGCCGAGATCTTCTATGAATTTGGCCTGCTGTGTATCATCATTCACCTCGATAGCTTCTGAGCGCTGTGCAGCTATAGTGGGTCTGTGGAGAGCATTGAAACGTTCTATGACCGGTGACTCTGTCGAAATGATATTAGTTCCATCCTCAATAGAACAAAGTTGTGCCCTCACCCCAATCTAGGGGCATGCCCAAAAGTCGGCGGCGATGCATTAGTACTGGATTGACTTCCCGGTTAGAAGGAGCCAATGGGAATAGGAACACGTCCATTGATACCGTATAAGGTCTGTTATTTGATGACGATATGTAAGAAGGGGAAATGAGTGAAGACTAATGGGGAGGTAGGCTACGTTTTATAGATTTCTTAGCTGGGTTCGCACGTAACTTCTTGTAGAGAGCGCCGCTCACAATTATAGCATTGTCATTTATTGTGTTGGGACAATGCTTAGACCTTCGGTACTGATGAAATTTGAAAGATGCGTCTGATGGAGAACTCTGTACAGTTCGACTTCTTTTGTCTTGGATGACAATTTACAATTGGAAGAAAATAGTCAAGAATATCGACATCGAGACGAAGGGTTAGAGTTGGTGCGCCACTTTTAGTTGTGAAAGTGTATTGACGCTGTTCAATAAAGGCCTGTGCCACACATCAAAAATTATCAATAGACGCGAAAGATATATATGATACATCTCAAGGACTGTAGACCTCTGATTACATACATATTACCTTCGCTGAGCACAATTGGCTGTTCTTGTCATGCCAAACAATTCCACCACGTCTTCGACCGTCCTATACGTTTCGAGGTCCATTATCACATAAATGAGTGGGATGCTATGGACGTTTAATGCACAGCGTTGAAAGCTACGAGTCCTGCAGCGTCAGATTTTTTGGGAAATTCCGACGAAAAATAATTTGGGAGCTGGGAGAAAATTTTATCGGTGTTGCAGGTCACCCGCCGAGTGAACAATGTAAAAGTTCCTCCACCCCGGACTAACTATTTGAAATGGTACAGTATTTTATATGCAGTACATGCGAAACAGTTAAAAGTCTTCAATCACGTCTGTCAACTAATTTCCTGCTTCTAAAACCCATTTACAAACTTAATGAATCTCCTCTAATGAAGGCCGCTTTTGAAGGTGTGGGCGAAGACTTTGGATACGTTTGCAAAGGTCAGGAAACCTTCGCACACTATCCTTAACCCCGTCATCAAGCATTGACCAGAAGTCCGAATACCCAGTGGCCATGACATCTAATACGTGCTGATATGATTCACCATTGTCCTTAAGGTTCTGTTTAACATCACTGGGTTAGCACAACGTAGATTGATGAATCAGGATTGGATACACACCCGTCTTTTTAACTTTCTCAGAAGGTCTATGCGCAAGTTGGTGATATCTCGGTTGTTATCGGTGTCGATGCAGAATGGGTAGTTAAATTGCCTAAACGCATGGCGCAGTCGGTCGGATGCTTTTACTCTTAATAAAAATGTCCCGATTCCGCCCAACCTCACGAACTGGTCCCCCTTGGGATTTGAGAATGATACTGGGCGTGGCAATACCAGAATATTGCATAACAATTTCTCTCGATATTTGTCGAGGTTGATGAAATATTGTTCAGAGCGAGTTTTGTCAAGGAGAAAATCGCGTATTGATGCGTGGAGAAATCTCAAAGAAGGATACTTTTCAGTCTGCGGGTCGCAATGTATGATTGATGCGAAATCGACCATCAAGACTTCTAGCTCTCCGCTGTATAGTCCCAGATTCAACTCCAAGACTTTGTTTGTGACCATCGGATCGATCATTTTATACGCCAGTATATCAAGTACTTTATCAAGACCATCTGCTTGGGAAAAAATGTAGCGATAGAGCGAGTCCAGATGGGCAAATGGGTGCTCGGACGAGGGGTCGCGTAGACGTAGATCGCAAACTATCTTGAGTTGCTGTGCAGGATTTCTACGGGGTGACAAAATAAAGTTGATAATAACTGACCCAAAGATAAATTGCCCCGAAGCTTTGGCTACAAGTTGATTCACAACAGAGGGCGCCGGCCATTCGAAGGGTAGAAGATGGCAAAATGGATGGGTATATTTGATTTCGGCAAATTTTGCATTCAGAAAGCCCCGAATATCGTCAGCTGCCTGTATTCGGTCGAGATCAATTGTTTGAAGTATACTGCTGAAATGCCTTTTGCGAAACTCCGACACGATCTGAGCTTCTCTACGACTGGCAATTAGAAATACAATGGGAATATCCCGGTTACTGGATATTTTCCCAAGCGCTTTGATCAGATCCACCTGGAGGTTGCGGTCGATGCATTCGTCAAGTCCATCTATGATTACGACGAAGAGTTGTCGTAAATAAGAGGGTAATTGCTGTAGTGGATGGATAATGAGCTCCCGTAGTTGAAACTCTACTGATTGACTGAATATCAGCGGGTTGCGGTGAACGACCTGAAGGACCGCCTCTGTAGTTTCAGGAAAGGATTGCATTAGCTGATAGGCTAAAGTTGCAACCAGCGGGGCCGTGGTATTTCGAGTGGGGTCTCCTTTGCAAAAGAAGAAGCTAGCCAAGGCAATGATGGCATTTAAGGCAACCAATCGTTCAGCAATAGACTGCATGATGGCAGATTTTCCAGCCCCCGCCGCACCGTTCAGCCACATTACCCATGCTGTGTGATCAACTCCAAATTGTGTTGCCCAGTCGTAAATATCTTGTAGAATTTTGACCCGGGTATCAGGATGGCATCTAGGGGGATCGACACGTTGGGTGGAGTTGTGGAAGGCTCCGGACGCAACATGTGCTTGAAGAGACTGAAACGCCTCTGCTGTACAGCAATCGTGAGATTCACCAGGAGTCACACAATAACGACGATAGTGCTACTAACCTTGGCAATTATACGAATTTTGAATGAGATTTCGGCATTGATAGAAGCACCCCCCAAAAATTGCAATGTCGTCCCCGAACATCTGTGTAGAAGCATATACTTGACGCGGATCTAGCCATGCTCCATGAGGAGCACTTAGAGTCGCTTCCGACTGGGCTAAGTTCTCGTCTACCGCGTATCTTTGCCAGTGTAGTAACGCTGATGAGTACACGCATCCATGGATCCACCACTAGTATTCTTACATTCATGTCTTTTGTGGATACGGCTCACTTCGAATATGAAAGGATGCGTAGCGAAGATGGGAGGTAAGAGCAAGGAGATGTATATGTGTAATTTCGTGCGCTGTCTAGCTTATTACATGCCAAAGTCACAGCCTTTCTGGCTGTGTTGATGCTCGACTATTTTGGGAGCCGTATACGGTTGGTCTTCAGCGGTCAAGTTTCTGAATATATGACTAATTATAGAAACAGAGATAATTTACAAATCTCAAGAGAATGCATAGCATTGGACACAAGGAAGCGTATAGTAACCGCGGTATTCAAGTGGCATCTGAGCCTTAAATGCTGAGTGGTCCGTACAATAGTAAACAAACAAATCCTGCATATCTGCTGAAAAGGGGCACCGTAGATCTCTCCTTTGAACGTCAAATCATTTATCGGGATTATTGTAATATGCGACTCGGATGACCCCAAACAAACGGCCCAATGCTCTCCGTATCTTGATAACTACAACAGCTGACGATACCTGTCATCAAAGCCTAAGCACTTTCACTGTACAGGGGCGAATCTATTTGAGAACAAGTAAAGTGGGATAGATTGCTTCAAGCGTATGAAAGGAAAGCGATGGAAGATGGTGGAAAGACGCAGGAGTGAGGAGGCGACGTCTGAGAGATCTATGGATGCAGTGTTGTGGCTCGTGGGAAATGAGTGCGGCAATCAACGAGAGCTCGGAGGGTTGGCCCGATGTTGACGTTGCCCCTCTGCGACGCATACGCGGTCCTTTCCTCCCTCTGCTACCCAAGAATGACGAGTCTCTTACATATGAACGCTGCTTGGGACCAATTTCCTTGGTTAAAACCACCAAAGAATGCGACACGTGCAGGTGATGTCATGAAATAGTACAATGTAACACGTCTCCCGGGACGGGTACATGATACAGTTACTAACGTGTCCCGGGGACGCAAGGATATGGTGCCCATATTAGGAAATCTACAATTGTACTATTCCTAACGGTTCCCCGGGTCGCCGCCACAAGGCTACGCAGCGTTTCGGTAGCGCCAGATGTTCGGTATTATGGGTACGGGATCCCGCCGAGATGTTTTTGATACTGGCATATGTAGATCATTTCATTGTGTAATTTGACAATGAATCATTTTCGGCAGCATTAAAAGTTGGGGCATCGATCCGAAAGATTGCCGCATAAATAGGGCGGGACCGACTGACGGCTTTGAACTTGAACCCAAAAGAAAGGCGGTATCTTCATATGGATGCTACCGCAGCCACGTCAGGGACCTTTCATACCTCTGAAATGGGTCCCGATATCAGTTCGGCACCCTTGAGAAAATGATTGGACATACC